>APFE030156100.1:0-47753 GCA_000404065.3 Pinus taeda
AGAGAGCCCTCTTAGGTTGAGGAGGCTAAGCCTCAGCCTAAAGTAGGTTTGAAATAGTTACTTAGAGTCAACCTGATCAGCAGCCTATTAGGACCTAATTTTGAGATAACATTTTGGTGCATTTGCCGGGAGTCTGAAGTCTATTCATTCCCGAAATTAAGAGGCTAAACTTCTGAAGGTAGCAGGAGCTCAGACATCTTTTCGAGGCTGCAAATCTACCTTAGCGGCTCCACACATCGAATAACAAATCGGAAGGTGACTCCACTGCTAGAAGATCAGTAGCTTGATGAAGTTCCAAGATGAGTTCCACTGCAAGAATGAAGGCCAGGTATGCTCCTATGGATCGTTCTCATATCCCTGGTTTTCCAAACCCTATGCCAAAGGTTGATTGGTTAGATGATCTTCCAATATTCAAAGATGAAAAGAAGGACAATGCAGCTCTTCATTTGGTTAGGTTCCATATGCATGTACGTAGTCTTAAGGTTCAGTTCCCTGAAGATTGTCTTATGAAAATGTTTATGACCACTTTAGAAGGGAAAGCATGGTCTTGGTATAAAAGTTTGGAAAATGGTTCAATATATTCGCTTGCTAATTTTCATGATGAATTCTATGAGATGTATAAAGAATGTCATCCTACTTTATTGATACTCAAAGATCGCTGTAGACATTCTTTAAGTCTTATTTAGTACTTGGAGGATTTTTATGGTGATGATGAATTTATGGATGAAGAAATTTAAGAGGCTCTTCATAACAATGCATTTCAACACCAGGAAGAAAGTATAATATCTCATGAAATGCAGCATGAAGATCAGCAGGGGTTTACTTATGAAAACCATGTTTCATCCTTTGATATAAATGAGAAGATGCAACAAACTTGCCAAGATTTTGATCACAATGAGTATGAAATTGATTACAAACACCAAGAAGAAGTATTGGAAGATAGCTGTTATAACCCTCAGGCAGAAGAAAAGATGGTTCATGTTTGCAATTCCTTACAGCAACTTGCATCAAAGAATGATCTTTATAATGAAGAAAAATACATTGTTTGTGGGCATCATGCAGAAAGGCAGTTGGATACCACATCAAAGGGGTCTTGTGTGGTTGAGAATCAGTGGTCTGAAAATGAAGAGTGTTATGATGATCATTCTTTTCAAAAGATTTCTATGTCAGAACACAAGGAGAGAGTGTTGCTTCCTTTCTCTTTTGCAATTGAGGAAGAGTACACTGTTGTTGAAGATCAGTTTGCACAACCAGAAAGTTACAAGAATCATCAAGCTGATTATGTATTTTGGGATCCTATAGCTAAATACATGGAAGAGTTTTACTCTCCAGTGTTTCAATTTCTCTATGAAGATCAGAGGCAATTTCAGTGGCAGTGGTCATCACAATGTCATAACGGCTCTAAACTCTGATGCAGTCAAAAAACTCAAATATCAGATAAGACAAATGATTGGATACATTGGAAATCTCACATTGATTGAGTTGAAAGAAGTTTGAAATGGATAGGGTAGGTAGGTAGGAATATGCAAATAAGCTCAAGGTTGACTGAACACTTTTTTTAATAGATGTAGATTCCTTTCTCCTACAATGATCATCAAGCTTAAGCCTGAGGTGAAGGCCCAAGAAGCTTCAAGGGCATGTTTGTCAAGCAAATCCATGTTTGTTATAAAAATGACAAAGCACTGGACCTATGAGTTCTTAGTGTACCACAAGGGCACACTATCCCAAGTGGAGCCGCTGTTATCACTGACAAAATTTCAAAGAAAAAGGATAAGGGAAGAGTTAATTGATCCTGAACATATTCATGCTGATCTTTGTCGTGTTCATGCAATAGACATTTGCTACCATTCTTAGTTTGAGAAAACAAGCCTATGGTGAGCAGAGATCAGAAATCTTCATCATTGTTTCAAGCGAGGCAGTTCCTAAGTTAAGCAAGGCAAGATACATTAGATGGATTAATAATAGGCTCAGACCCAACATCAGAATTATGAAGAGGAAAATTGAGGATTTGAAGATACAACGAAGCCAACAGAAAGGATTTCCTTAGCTAAGGAAAATCACATAGCAAGTAAGGTCATGTACCAAATTTTGATGATTTACCTTGTTGCAAGTTTTTCACGAATGATGCATCTCCATTTCAGTTTTGAATAGCTTTAGGGCAGTTGAAAAAGACATTCCAATACAAAGAGGCTCGATACAGTCGAATTTTGGCATTTAAACTGTGTTTTTGTCATTACACAGCAGTTTCGTAGCGCGTGCTACGAAACTGCTATAGCCACATATTTTGATGAAGTTGACCAATTTGGAGGGACAAAAGGGAAACCTTTTCGAAAAGTATTTTATAAAGAAAGATCATTTACACAAGATAAGCATTCAGCAAGCACAAAACAAGCAAAGCAAAAGCATATATAAATCATAAGCCATTTGTCATAAAGCTGATCATAGCCAAGTATTGTTCATCATACTTCAGGCAGAATTAAACAAGTTGTATCCTCATACACGTGCATGGGAAAGGTCTACAGCACATCAAGAACGTGGCACTCCAATACATTTTTGTGTAATCGAAGAAGGACAATGGGCATAATTGATTTCGAATATCCTTGTGAAGATCAAAAGCAAAAAGGAGGAACTTTATCTCTTTGTTTTTACCATTCAATTTCTAGAAGCGTTTATGAGCAGTTAAAACCTCATATCTGAAAATTGAAAGAGTTTTTCATCCTTAAGATACTGAAGTACAAAAACCTCTTCCACTTTCTTCAGATCCATTATTATTTGAGAGAAATGAATGATCAAACTTGCACTGTGAAACTGTTGTAAGTGCAATTTTTCACAAGCCTATTTCTCTGTTTGAAACCTGTTTTTCAAAGACATATTTTGGGCGGTAGGAAAGGTGTTTCAATAAACCAAGCGAGGTTTTTGTTAATCATGGCTTGGTTCACAAAAGCCTCCTTCAGTTTTTCTAAATACAATTTTTATGAGAAGTTATGAGCTCTATCCTAAGGCCTATTTTTCAGCTAGAACAGAGCAAGGGATAGTTTCCTAGTTTCTTGGAACAACAAAAGGATTAGTGATCAAGGGCCAGCTGGAAGGTTATGGGCTTCATCAAATTCGAATTCATGGATTTTTATGCATCAAAAGGAGTGTTTAATTCCTAGATAAGGTTGTTTTGATCATAATGAGGAGTTACACTCCTAATTGTTTTAGGTCTCTAGGACTCCTAGTTAGTTGTCTTTTGTATTAAATAGTTAGTTTAAGTGTCAATAGGTGTCAAATAAGGAGGATTTCGAGTTCCCATCATGCTGGAGGAGGAATCTCAATTAGGTAGAAGAGCTCTATAAATAAGAGAGAAAGAAATGTACAAAGGGTTGGAAATTTTATGAAAAAGGCTGATATTTGGCTTATGTAAGACTCAGTTTTGATAATACATGTTTGGCTTTACTTCTCAGGATTCATGAGGGATTTTATGTTCAGAATGTGTGATTTTTTCCTTTTCCTAATTCTTGCAGTGGTATGAGTGTGTAATCACTTAGAATTCACTTGAGGTGCTCTAACTTCCTGTATGCATTCATAGACTGTGTGGTCCTATCTGAGTTGTTATGTTATGAATATTTTAAAAGCTGAATATCCTGAGTTCTATGTAATGTTGAATTCATTGTCACATTGAGATGTTGTTGTCTCCATAAGCCCAATGGATAGTTGTTAAATGTGTTTCCACCATTCATATTCTTACAGTTGTTTCACAAGAGTTAGCCATCTTAACTATAATCAAAATCATTAACCCCTTTTTGAGAGAGCCCTCTCAGGTTGAGGAGGCTAAGCCTCAGCTTAAAGTAGGTTTGAAATAGTTACTTAGAGTCAACCTAATCAGCAGCCTATTAGGACCTGATTTTGAGATAACACCACCAAGAACATTGAGTGTAATTTTGTTGTTGCATTCCAAGAGTTGATAAAATGTATTTTGCATCATTCAATCTAATCTTAAGGGCTTCTACAATTTTATCATTTGTGGATATTGAATAATACTACGAAAATATGGCAATGTTTTGTATTGTTTCTTGGTGAATTCTCTTCTAAATGGTTTCTTGCTTCTTATGGGATTTATTAAAATGATTCCCTTAGGGATTTGATTCTTCTTCAACAACCCTACTAAGGTTTCCAACAACATGAAGAGAGACAGTGAAATCATAGGCCCTTTCCACTCTGACCATCCCACCAACTTTGCTAAAGAAGCTCTCACATACATCTCACCCATTCAGGTGCAAAACACATGGAAAATTAGAGTATTGATCTTGAAACAATATCATCAACGAAACTAAAAAATGGCAATAAATTTTCGCATCTTGATATGCCTCTCAGTTGATGAAATTTATGTTGACATCAGTATGAGATTTTTCATGTATCCAACATAACCATTATGTGAAGAAATGATAAATTCATGAATCATTTCACACTCTTTCCCAACGGCTCAAACTATGAGACATAAATATGTCAATGTAATTAGAAACAATCATTAGATAAGTCTCAATCGCTAGTTTCCTCTCTAGCTTTCCACTTGGTGTACTTCTCAACTCTTTCAAACACCTTTAAATATGCCTTGAAGCAATTCGTTGTGCGGAACACCAATTTTTTCGATCCATCCTCTCTATATATTCACCCTTAAGCTTGTGATCACCCACTTTAAAAGTATGATATACCATTCAAACATGAACAAAATGTATGTACTCAGTTCTTAAAACCAATTCTCGTCAACCACTAAACAAAGGATTTAGTAGCTTTTTTCTGTTGTGGATGTAATCTTGGTCATGCAATCCTATTACATTGCAACCATTGTACGACCCAGTTAGCCTCCACCCTTCCCAATGAATTTTATATTCAAGGCCTCATGTTAAATAATAATACTTCAACATAAGTTGTCTTCTTCTACTATTCCCATCCGAGGAATGACCAAAAATAGGTCCCAAATTCTTTTCCAGGTGTTTCTTCTACATAGATTCTACTTTTTCCTGTTGTGGATAAATAAAATTTGTATTGAACCTATTTTCATGTTGGATGAGCAACCACAACCAAATGAGGAATCTTTTCATGTAAAGGTTTTGCAAGAATAACACATGCATAATTCCCAATAACATTGTTCTTAAAAGAATCTATTATAATCTCATAGCCTATAGCTCCCTCCCCAACTCTCACCAATTAATTTGATTGGCATTGTTGTTATTCTTTCATACCACAAACCCACACCAACGTATCGCTTTTTTCTACCCACCTAACATATTTTTTCACAACTATTTCATCTTCAACAAGGCATACAAGAATTGGGCCATCTATACCATATTTGGATTTATAAGAGGCATAAACTTTTCTGACTACCTAAAAAATGTGCTCATGTTCCCATGGGATATATTCCAGTGACTTTCTTACTTTCCTTAAAGTTTTAAATATTGAAAGACCATCCAAATTCAAGCTAATAAAGTTGTGTAATCTAGGAACTCCCTATATCTTTATCATCTCATAAAGGGATTTTGTGGATGTACTATACCTTCTTCCTCATTTTGCATGCATAAAGTTATGAAAGATATCCTTGAAAAAATCCCAAACTACATATTTACCTTGTAATTTTCCCTACTTATGTGCCTCACACACATCCTTTCAAAACCTAAAGACATCCTTCCTTTCTTTTGATTTAAACAACTTTTCCTTTATGGATCTCATTCTAATAGAGAGTGTAGCAACCTTTGTCCTCTCCCACCAAATAACTCGCATTTTTGGTCTATGGTTATCATTTGTACCCCTTGCAACATTCCTTAGTTCATTTTGAGTCAAATAGTCTAGTCTTTTACCTTTTCTTGTATCTCCTTCACTTCTTTTATTGGTGCACCTTGATTCATGATATAATCGCATCGTGAAGTCATCACATTTTGGAACCAACTTACAAAATTTGCATGTTAATGAATCAAATGGGATCCCCATTTCAGAAGCCCTCTAGCAATGAATATGCTTATATTTACCATTGATACGACATTCAATACCCTCATAACATAGCATGATCTTGGTATGCTTCTCTATGTCCCATAATTTTCCACCCCTCTGATCATCCATTAGGACCTTTGTTTCCAATCTCTCCCCATTTCTATCAATATTAGGATACCAATACCCCCATAATTGTAATAAAAAGTGAGATAACTAAGCTATAATAATATGACAACACAATAAAAGACAAAAAAAATTGAAGTAAGAAAATAAAATAATATACAAATTCATATTCAAGTTTAGTCTAAACTGTTAACTAACACACCTGAAGTAGAGGGATTTGCACTTGTAGAAGCCCTATGTAATACTAATGGTGATGATGGGACCAAGAACCTAGTCAAACTTTGTTGGAACTTATCATTGGTAGGCTTCTTGGGTCTCCCGATCATGCCACTCCTCAACCCAATATCCTCATGTGAAGCCTCATTTGTAGTAATAGTAGTGTGCTTCTTTGATTTCATGTGTTCATATAGATAACTGACAACATTACCACTTGTAGGCACTAAACAAAACCATTTATTGCATTGTGTACATTCCACTCTCACGTTTTTCATGTCCTTATAGTATGCAAGTGTTTCTTCCACCAACTTGAACAAATTAGGCTCTTATGTCTTGTTGAAATCATTTAGAAGTTTAATTGCTTGATCAATATGAAATCAATCTCCAACCACCATTGTATGTTGTACTTTGTTACATGAAGGAATTTCACTACCACTTGGAATTGAAAGGTGTTGTTGATGGGCCCCTATTTTAATATGATTGTTTTTGAAGTTGCGTATTGTTCGCATTGCCAAGGATACATTGTTGGCATTATGACACAGGTTTGGCACTATGACACAGGTGTTGTCCTTGATGGCAACTCACTCAGATGATAGATCACAGTTCAGGCTCTCAGAATGAAGGAAAAAGAGATATACACAAGTGCCACTTAACCAAATCGCATATACACGCGAGATCGCTAACCAAAAGGTGCGTATGCATATGCACGCACTTTCATGAAAGGAAAAGCACGTACATGTGGGGAAAATTGTTTTTCACTCCATGGTATTTAGTCCTTGGTATTTGGACTTATGGTTTTGGACCATGGTATCTCGTCTGAAGTGTTGAACCTAGGTATTGGGTCCCAAGTATTGGTTCTAAGTGGTTTTGGACCATGGTATTGAGTAAGGCCTAAGACTATAAAAGGGGAAGGAGATCATTAGGTAAAGGCACTCAAGGATTGAATATCTTATGAAGAAAAAGATCTAGAATATTGGTCATTGGGTTATGGTGCATAGTTGGATCTGAATCAAGGAGGAACCTGAGCGCTAGAAAAAGGATAAGTTCTATTTATGGGTCAGGATATTAAGGCTTGAAGAGAAGTATCTTTGTGTGATTTTCATCTGTTATATTTGGTGCATGACTTGATCTATAAATCTGATGATCTGGGTATAACTGATGTCTGAATAATTGAAAAGGGTAAATTATCTTTTATAGATCTGTACATAGGTTCAACATAGCAAAGGCGCGTATACATGCCAGTTTAGTAATTAAAAACAACGTATATGTAGGTTTGCCTTAATGTAGAAGTGTGTGCACATAGGTTCTACATATTGAAGTAGCGTAGGTCTCATAAAATATGTTTTAGCTACTTCTGTTTATTGCTGCAGTGTTCTAGGTTCAGGATTGGTTTCTGGTTACTGTTACTGTATTCTAGTTACAACATTCAGAGAAGTGATTGTTTGATTCAGTGTTGTTTGGTGCAAAGGAGATTGGTTGATACAGATACATTTGATGTTTGATTGATGTTATTGATGGATCCAGTCTGAAAATTTAAGAAACGTGGTCCCTGCAAGAAAAGAGAAGGTTGTAGCCTTCTACAAGTAGAAGCCTGTGTACTGGTATAAGACTGCACCAGTACAGAAATATTGTAAAAAGAATTTTCCTATCAAAAGAAGATAGAGACAAATTGCAGCAGGTGGTTTTCACCCACATTGGGTTTCCACCTTACATCATGGTGTTCATGTGTGCTTCCTATGTGTGATGATCCATTCTGTTTTACTACAACTATTTACTATTCATATGGTTAATGAAGTTCTGATGCATTGATTAAAGATCAACATTTAATGGGTTAACTGAATCATAAGTTTACTGAATATACACTAGTTTCTTTAGAAACAGTTGTGTGTACACATGGTTTCCCTTAACTGAAGTAGCGTATTTGAATCTAAGTATGGAAATGAAAAGATTATTGATTTGCTAATATTGATTCACCCCTCCGCCGGGTATTATTTCTAACAATTGGAATCAGAGCAGGTTCTTCAAAAGAAGCTTGATCACTTTAAGGAAGATCTATCATCATGAGAAACTACAAAAAGGAGGCATCCATCAGGCCACCAATTTTTGATGGGAGAAACTTCTTCTATTGGAAGGTAAGAACCACAGCCCATCTTCAATCTCTTGGTACAGAAGTTTGGGATATCGTGGAAGGAGGATCCGTATTTCCAACAGCAACTCCTATAGATACGGCTGGTAAAAAGTAGTATGAAACAAATGCAAAGGCTATCAATACTCTATTGGGGAGTCTATTTCAATCAGAATTCGTCAAGGTTATGTAGCTCAAAATTGCCAAAGAAATATGGGACAAGATCATTCTAGGCTATGAAGGAGACGATCAGGTAAAATGTGCAAAACTACAATCTCTCAAAATTCAATATGAAACTCTTAGAATGCACAATGATGAAAGTGTGGCTAATTATTTCTTACATATAGATGAGATTGTTAATCACATGAAAAATTTGGGTGAAGAGATAAAAGAAGTTACTTTGGTTGAAAAGGTTCTAAGATCCTTGTCTTCTAAGTTTGAATCAAAAGTTTCTGCCATAGAAGAAAAGTAGAATCTTCAGAGTATTACTATGTCACAACTGCATAGAATCCTAACTACTTTTGGAATGAGAAAAGGGGGTCCATCAGACATGAGAGAACCCGCATTAAAAGCTCCAGGAAAAGGAGAATACAATGAGTCAGCGCATACATCAGAAGGAGAGGAAGAATCAAACTTTGTCAAGAACCTTCAACGGGGTTCTAGAAGATTCAGAGGTAAGCTACCTTTCAAATTCTTTGCATGTGGAAGAGTCAGTCACTATGTAGCCAAATGTCCTCATAAAGATAAGCTTAATAAAGATAAGGAACCGGTTAAACGGAACAGAAAATAGAATGTAAGTAAGAAGAGTTATTATACACATGAAGACAGCGATCGACTTTCAAATAGTGATGAAGATGAACATGGTAATGATTATAGACTTTTGATGGCATTTGAAGATGATGATTTCTTGGATGCTATAGATGAAGATGATCTCTATGACGAAATTTCTAAACTTAAAATCTATTTAGAAGAAAAGAGTATGATCATAGATACTCTGACATTCCAACTTGTTGAAAGGGAAAAACACAATGAAAAGTTAGAATGTGAGATTGTGGGACTTAGAAAATATATTGAGAAAACAAAAGCTCTTAATCTTAGATTTGCTAAAGGATCTAAAAATTTATATGAGATTATCAAAGTGCAGTGTTCTCTTCTAATCAAGACAGGTCTTAGATATACTGAAGAAGCATCTCAAGCATAGAAGCCATCCACCTCCAAAAGTTATCTTGATGCAGCAAGGAGAAGTGAACATGTTGACAATCGTCAGCAAAGGAAAAAAGTAGATCACCAGGTAAATCAACGACAATCTACTTCGAGGATGAATAGAAGCTTCAATCAACCGCAGGTAAATAATTCTCAATTTTCCTAAAGAATGAACGTCAATGGAAACTACAATCACCTGGTCGGTAGATTTGATAATTGTAGGAATTTCTTTAGTGGCCAATGTTTCTCATGTCATAACTTTGGACACAAAGCTACTCAATGTGTTGCCTACAAGACTATCATGACTAGATGTTAAGGGATAAATTCCCCTATGGTCTTGGGTTGATACCCTAGCAGATCGAAGGTTATCTATACAGAGAAACACACATTCCATGCAGCCATAATGCTAATATAAGCAAACTCTATGATAAGGGGTGTACCTGAGGTCCTACGTTTGAGAAGATCCTTCTAGGGTCCAAACCCTCTTGGAGTTCCTTTTTCTCCTTCAACCTGCAAAACAATCAATTCAAGAAAGTACAATAGTATATGGACTAAACATCATAAATAAATCATCTTCATAGTATATTGAAAGGTATTTAGTTATGCAATTAAACAACCATTCACATATGATTCATGACATAGATATCATAAACATGAATAAGATTCATATCAGGAACAAAGGCAAGTGTTTCTTTTATTATAGACAAATAAATTACAGAAAGGAATAATTTCACCTGATTCATCCTTTTGCAAGCTCCAAGCGGAACCGTTCTCCAGATTCGTCCAGTCTCAAGCCTTTAACAAACTCATTCCATGACCTACTCCATGATATCTCAAGTAGTACATAGACATCATCACACAAGGAAACAAGGGTTTCCTGTAATTAGGGGAAGTGCAGGAGGCACTAGGATCTTCAGACTTGGTCAGGGAAATTTTAGCATAGTAATCTTTCTCTCTCTTCTCTCCTCCCTTAGGCCTTCCCATTGAATCCTTTTTATACTTCTCCCAAAGTATTTTTTTAGTTGGGAATTCGTTGGGAATAGTTGGGCCACGGGCACTAATAGGTAATCAACAGGTAAAACCCATGATCTCCGCTTGAAATTAAGGAGATTTATTTTTTTTTAAGTGTTTTAAGACATATACATGGTGTTGGAGAGGTAAATCCCCTCTACGGATAGAGGCGATCCCTACTAGCCCAGAACAGGCCTAGCAACAATCAAACAATGCTATCACGCAAATTCTTAATTGCAAATAAAGAGTAGGTGATGAAGACCTACTTGAGATCCAACGCTTTGGTTTGTAGGAGAGATGGCGCTCGCGTCCCTTTGCCTTGGTCGGTCACGATCCTCCACTATCCACGTGAATGGACAACTGCACACAAAGAGAACAAACACAAACCCAAGCGTAAAATCTAATATATGCAATTATACATCAGTTAGGAAGGATATAATTCAACATCAACCATTACAAGTACAACGAGAATGGAACCATAATGATAGTCATCTATTTATTAATATTCAACAAAGGAGAATACAACCAGCGTCCTGACGTCAAGTCCTCCTTTGGCTGGGTGCTCAGCTACACAAGTCTTGCAAAAGCTTGAAGGGGTGAGGGACAAGCTCTCTCTCTCTTTAGTGACAAAGTCTCCTTACTTAGGGGAAGCCTTATGGATACAAAGAAGGCTTCTTGCAACTCCAACCTTTTGATGTCTTCCTTTCAGCACAAGTATTGCCACAAGAGTCAAAGCTATTAGAACCAGAACTAGAACTAGAACTAATACTAGAACTAGAACTAGAACTAGCTTGTCCAAGCTATGGGAACAAGCTTTTATAGAGGAGAAGGAAGTGATAAGGTCAATCCCCCACAATCATGGATTTGGCTTCATCACTTGGAAACTTCCATGGAATGGTGGCAAACAACTTTCCATCCAAGGAGATTCGAAGCCAAACCATCCTCACTCAACTTGGAATTAGTTTGGTGAATGAGGTGGACAAAACCTTCGGAGGTTTGAGTGGTTGAAAACTTTGCCCAAACTGGTTGGCACGATTGCGACTCTGAGACAGAGTGCCAATGGCGCGCCCTTTCCTTAGGATTTTCCCCATTGGCATGGGCATAACACAGGGCACCAGTGCTAATGCAAAAAGGGTTGTTTTTAGGGGCAATGAGCAGGAGATGTCTTAAGGGCATATGAAGCTCATGTTTAGAGGTAAATAAAGCAAGTGGTTTCAAGTGTTGTCACTTCTCACAAGTCCCAGAATGGGTCCTCCAAGATGCAGGAGAGGGGTAACAGGGACGGTGACAAACAGTGACAAATTATTGTGTAACAGATGCCCCCTAAAGCATGAGGCCCGAGAGAGAGAGGGGTGAAGTGCTATACAAGAACATGCGTGACTGAAACACTGCCACCGGAGAACCTGCGAAAAGAAGTACAACTGATATCTCACATACATGATATATATGTGGTATGGGCGAAGCCATCCGTAACAGAGTATAAAACTGGATCCCAGGCATGGACGTAGCCATCCGATGAGGATCTATAAATGGACTCAGGTATGGTCGCAGCCATCCAATGAATGAGTCATGTAATGATCACAAAAATCCACAAAATGCAACCCGGATGTAAAACATGTACAATCCGGTGTCTTGCGCTCCAACTTGACCCAAACACAGTACAAGTTCAAGCATGTGAATATAGGAGTTGAATTCAAACATGCATGAACACCGTCTGATTACTAGCCAATGATGAAAGTTGTTAACAGACGCGAGAGGTGCCACCAATAATGATGATGGTCCTCAAGGTACTATAGCTATAATCCACGGCGTGCGAATGAATGAGCCGGTGTCGAATACCCGTAGAGTCATCCGATCGGAGGCCAATGATGAAAACCTCACGTCGAACACGAAGAACCTGCCATTGAGGCATGCAGGCTCCAAGGTACCTGAAGGGGGTCTCTAGGTCACCTTCCTGGATATGAGCTGAAGTCGACAGAAGTGGAATCTTTGTCGAAGGTGGGCCATAATGTTTCCCACATCATCGACACGAGACGGAAAGAGACAATATGTTTTGTGTGAGATATCGGAGGGAGGTTGAGTATTCTGCAGAGGTCAACTTCTCTTGAACATATCGGCGACACAACGACGGATTTGGCAGTATTTGAGGTCAAATGATTAGGGGTCTTGATGATAAGACAATGAGCAGATGAATGGTCAAATAGGATAACCCAAACCCATGGAGGCAAATGTTGAACGAGATGAGATGTCCCCACCCAGACACGAATGCAAACAGTGTCATGTTCAAGAGCGACATACTGCCGATGACGACGATTATGATTCCTTTATTTCCCCCACCATTTCTAGCGAGTACCCCAGTTATTTTTGGATGACAAGCTTGACGGGGATAGCATATGCTTGAAGAGGCGTCATTCTGACGGAATCCGATGTCATTAAGTTTTAACGAGTCTGACAAAGGAAGAACTCAGCGTCTTTTCATGTTTAGAGAGTTTGAAAAGATAGCAAAAAGAAGACTCCAGGGGTGTCCTTTTTTGTAAAGTTGTGTCTCTCGAGCCCGAAAAAGTATAAAATGATGCTCGAAAGAACCGCCCGATCATTACGAACGAGGAGCACTTTTGATAAGTAGTGACTCTGATCTGAAAAAGCAAAAGAGCGATCAAAACCACGTCGCTTCATGACCATTAACGAACCAGAAACGACAAGGGTCCGACAATATTTTCATTTTTAGACGGTTGGAAAAGGTTTTAAAGACAACCGCCTCTTATTTACGTTTAACGAGTCAAGAGGGATAACTCGACAATCTTTTCATGTTTAGACGGTCAGAAAAGAGCTAAAAGAAGACCTCCATTTTTATTCTCTTTAACGAATCAAAAAGGGAAAAAATACTTGGCAATCTTTTCATATTTTACGAGTTAGAAAAGAGCTTAAAGGCAATCGTCTATGGGTTCATTTTTACACAAGCTTGAACCATGGATAACTCTGCTTGGATTCGGTTTCATGTTTACACAAGCTTGAAACGAAAAACTGTGCTTGTTATAAGTTCGCATGCCCCCAACATAATGACGCAAAACGAGGTCCATGCCCCCCAAGCTTCATTGCATTCAATAAAGTGGATGGAATGAAGGTTCACTTTCGAGATCTTGGAAAGACTCGACTTGGATTTTACGAGATCTTAAGCAAAAGACTCTATTTGGAAAGGGATTTGTTTCAATTTTTAATGAGGTTGACATAGTAAAAGAACTATCCTCATACCCCTTGTTTCATTTTTTAACGAGCTTGACACAAGATCAGGAACTATGCTCGACACCTTTGTTTCATTTTTTAGTGAGCTTGACACAAGACAAGGAACTATGCTCGGCCAGACCTAGTTTCATTTTTAAGGAGCTTGACATAGGAAAGCGAACTATGCTCCACCCGAACTTCATCATAATGAACAGGAAGTTGGGGCTTCCAAGAGTGGCTCTCCCGGTGGGAGGTCAACATCTCAGAAGTCAGGACCCAATACCCCCAGGACACTATGCATGACAGCGGCATTGCTGGATATAGGTATGGGATAGGTGGCGACGTAGTTGATTTGTGGGGGGGCAGATACAACTGGTGGATAAAAACTAGGAGGGGACGACAACGGCGTAGGAGGAATCAGGGGACTAACGAATGACAATTGATCAATAGTCACCATTCTTCCATCGTGTGGAAAGCAAACCACACGGAAAAGCAAAGAGACAAGGGCCCCCATAGCATAAACATAGTCACGACCAAGGAGAATACTGAAATCTAAAACACCTTGGGTAACCAACACGTTGATATATACGGTTTTACCTCCCAAAGTAATAGGGAACTTCGGGAGGACTCCTAGAGATGGACAGGCTCCTCTGTCGAAAGCCAACAGATTTTGCGTGACCGACCCGAGCTGCAGGGAACCTAAAGCTTGCGAAGTAGTGTACGACATAAGACTGACCGACGCACCTTCATCCAGAACAGTGCCAGGTACTACCTTATCATAGGAAAGTACCATAATCTGGAAAGGCACATGGGATGGAAGGCAGAAAGTGGTCAGGTGAATCCAATCGAAGGAGATGGCCAAACTACTTGGTGGGGGAATCATATGATCGCCCCCATGCTCCATAGGAACCGAAGAGGGACTTTCGAGAGCAGCTGGGATAGGAGAGTCATTTCCGGACTTAGGGGAATCTGAGGAGACGAGAAGAACATGGGAATTACGCCCTTCCAAAACAGAGTGATCGGGTGGTGAACTTGATTCGACACTCTTTCCGACCAGTGGTTGATCTGGAACAGGTTGGGAAGAGCCAGGTTCAGGAAGAGGAGGCTAGACAAGAGAGGAATTTGAACCAATCCCATTGTCAGCAGGGGGACAATCTGTAGCTGCAGAAAGACGTTGATATCCAACGGGGAGTTGGGGTGAGGGGGTCGTGAGAGTTTCCAAGATGTCGTAGGCTTTATCCATGAGCGGACAAAGGTGAAGGGGATGATTGCCTTCACAAAGTCTGCAAGGGATTCAAATCTTCCCTTTTCCTTTACTATTCCCAACTGATAGGGTAGCATCATCGTGAGATTCAGAGGGCGATGAGGGGCAGGCCAGATCATGGGACCATACTTCTAAGACCCTGGGAATGCTAGGACAATCGCGAAGAAGGTGGTCATCCTTGCATAGTCTACAAGGAAACTTGACCTTCAGTGGAGGAGCAGAAGGTGGCCCGACTTCAGGTGTACTCGAGGGGGTAGCTGCGCTTTTAGCCTCTCCTTTGAGAGCCTTCTTCTTCTTTGTCTTCTTCTTCTTCTTCTTAGCCACCTGGTTACTCGAATCGAGACTTTCACCAGGCAAATTAGAAGATGAGGACGTAGAAATGGGCGTAGAAGGGGAGAGGTCCACCTTAGAATCAACATGAGGTTGTTCAGGTGGAGGAACTGATTGATGAGTAGGTGAGACGGCAGGGACCAGACAGGTTGAGAACAACCAAACAGGAAACCCAACAATTAACCTTGGGAGGGACAACGTTGCCATGTAAGGAGCACCAACATTCCCGAGAGGAGGGAAATGACCAGGATTCCCGTCAGGGAGGGAACTCGGGTTGGTGAACCCCGAAAAAGTTGCCATCAAGAACGAAAAAGAAACCTACTCAAGCTAACGCGAACAAGACCTAACCGGGGAAATGTGAACGCGGCCAAATAAATTTTAAGACAAAGGAACTGAAATTGACCTTTTTCAATGTTTTAAGAGTCGAGAAAAGGACAAAAAGGTGACTCTAGTCGCCTTCGAATGTTTTGTGAGCCCGAAGTGACAAACTGCTCAAGTGAGCCTTTTCTTTTAAGGAGTCTGAAAAGGATCAAAAGTGACTACTTTGGAGAAACTAGGCAAAGGGTTTACTAGACAATCCGTAAAACTGCTTATACACCTTGGTGATCGTATGAAAACCAAGGACTTTCCGTAGTGCAGTCAATCTTCCCGAATGCTGTGTTCGGTGCGTTACGGGTTGTGAGGCAGCAGACACAGCTTCCTATGGATCAAGGATGCAAACCTAGTGGAGTCTCCCCATATATACGCGACGGTACGTGGGAGCCCAAATCCGTGCTAGACCACAATTGAATCACACCAGGAGGAATCACCCAACCTTAATGCGAAAACAAGAGTGACTAGGTTTAACGACGCTAGAGCACGTCTCTAGCCTACACCTCTAGAATGTTTATGTTATGTTCCAATGCGTTTTTAAGTAAATTCGGTTTATTTTATGGTTGATCTTTTAGTTAAGTTTCGGTTTAAGGCCATACCATATGTAATCTTCCACAAATTCCTAGATGCAAGCTACATGCGAAAGAAAGCCATTTTGTTCGATGAATACTAATCTACAAGAAGGTTAAGAGTTTCAATCAAACCAAACGAAATCAATCAACCAAACAACCTAATGTAGCTAATGGCGAATAAACAAAACTTTTTCTTTTCAATAATGAAAATAACGAAAAGTTCTATTTCATACGCTATTAAATTCAAAAGAGATTATTTGATTCCTTTCTACAAGCACAATGCACTAGAACGAATTTCGAAAGATAACAACACTGAGCAAAGAAGCAAATTCACCTAATGAAGACTCAATGAAATCCCAAGACACTAAAAAAGTTCTCCAAATCGAAAGGAAAACAAGGCTTCGCACGAGCTACGTGATGTAAGCTCAAACAAAGCTAGAATGAAATCCAAGAAAACAAGAGCAAGTTGTTCGGAAATCACTCAAAAATACTTCAACAGTCACTGAAGAAAATGCGAAAAGAAATCACAAGGTTAACCGAACAATCAAAGAACCTAAAACTCCCATGGGAGGCTCGACACACACTGCCACTAGATGCCCTAGGGTTGAGGTGTGAAATCGATGGAAAGAGGCAAACACCCGGAGGAAAAAGGTTGCAAACCAGTCAAACAAGGCTTAAGCACATTCCAGCAACTGAAAAAGAGGTGGCAAAAAGCAAATCCAAGCTTAGACAACAAGCAAAACTAGCGGACCAAAAACTACACGGCCTGGCGCGACTGTCAGGCTGCAACTCGTGCTAACTAGTGATTGGCGCGTGTTGTCAGTTAGCAACAAGGGTCACTAGCGCGACTGTGAAGGCAAAAAGCGCGCTAACAAAGTTTGCTAATTTCAAAAGAAAAATACGCAGTCCAGGGCTTGCGTCCCAAGCTTAAAGCATGTCAAAAAGTACAGGGGTAGCAAGAAATTCGATCCAAAGGCTTATCTAAGCAAGCAATCAAAGAAAAAACAAAGAGACAAGACAAACTCCAAGTTGTTTAGTTTGTAAGCCAAACCAGAGATCGACTGAAGCAGATTTGATCTACTTCACCACTGCAAAGAAATAGTGTTTCGAAGGCTATCTCGCCGTGTTTCAGACTCCGTCTAAGTTTACAAATCAAGACAACAAGCTAAACTCCCTAGTAGAGTCGCCAAATTGTTGGAGAGGTAAATCCCCTCTACAGATAGAGGCGATCCCTACTAGCCCAGAACAGGTCTAGAAACAATCAAACAATGCTATCACGCAATTTCCTAATTTCAAATAAAGAGTAGGTGATGAAGACCTACTTGAGATCCAACGCTTTGGTTCGTAGGAGAGATTGCGCTCGCGTTCCTTTGCCTTGGCCGGTCACGATCCTCCACTATCCACGTGAATGTACACTTGCACACAAAGAGAAAAAAAACAAACCCAAGCGTGAAATCTAATATATGCAATTATACATCAGTTAGGAAGGATATAATTCAACATCAACCATTACAAGTACAACGAGAATGGAACCATAATGAACCAGCGTCCTGACGTCAGGTCCTCCTTTGGCGGGGCGCTCAGCAACACAAGTCTTGCAAAAGCTTGAAGGGGTGAGGGACAAGCTCTCTCTCTCTTTAGTGACAAAGTCTCCTTACTTAGGGAAAGCCTTATAGATACAAAGAAGGCTTCTTGCAACTCCAACCTTTTGATGTCTTCCTTTCAGCACAAGTATTGCCACAAGAGTCAAAGCTATTAGAACCAGAACTCGAACTAGTACTAAGACTAGAACTAGAACTAGAACTAGCTTGTCCAAGCCATGGGAACAAGCTTTTATAGAGGAGAAGGAAGAGATAAGGTCAATCCCCCACAATCATGGATTTGGCTTCATCACTTGGAAACTTCCATGGAATGGTGGCAAACAACTTTCCATCAAGGAAATTTGAAGCCAAACCATCCTCACTCAACTTGGAATCAGTTTGGTGAATGAGGTGGACAGAACCTTCGGAGGTTTGAGTGGTTGAAAACTTTGCCCAACATGGTTGGCGCGATTGCGACTCTGAGACAGAGTGCCAATGGCGCGCCCTTTCCTTAGGATTTTCCCCATTGGCGCGGGCATAACACAGGGCACCAGCGCTAATGCAAAAAGGGCTATTTTTAGGGGCAATGAGCAGGAGATGTCTTAAGGGCATATGAAGCTCATGTTTAGAGGTAAATAAAGCAAGTGGTTTCAAGTCTTGTCACTTCTGACAAGTCCCGGAATGGGTCCTCCAAGATGCAGGAGAGGGGTAACAGGGACGGTGACAAACGGTGACAAATTACTGTGTAACACATGGGTTGGGTATACATAAACCCACATACACATGCATTTAGCTCAGGGAAATGCCACGTATAGGGAATAAAACACTGTTTTTTAAATTTTGGACCAGGTCTAGAAGGAGGGGTTGTCCTAGGCCATAAGTGCAGCATCACAAACCTCAAGAGTGATATTTGGAGATATAATAGATGGCCACTAATATATGACGTCAGAAGGGGTACATGATGGCTGAAATATATTAAGCAAGTCCATGGAAAGGAAATCTGTCAAAAACTGAGAAGGACTTCACCAGAGTTTAGCCTGCCAAGCCACAAAAGGAGATAAAAAAGAAACACTGTCTAAGGCAGGCATACCCATGCTCAAAGAAAGTATAGCATGTCTGTATATCAAGTACAAGTGGATCCATTCAGTATACAGGTATAAAAGATTGGAAAATACATAATGGATCATCTGATCACGATCGAACAAGTACATGTCTGAATATCACATATAAGAAAGTTAATGATGATGAAGGATGAAGCGGATCACTGATATCAAAGACTGATCCCAAAAAGTACCAAATGAACATGATGGAATAAGATGGTACTACAATACAAACTTAGGCGCCAGCATATAAAATGTCGCCATGAATGACTGCAACATATAAGGTGGAGTGGTATCAACTAGCAGCAACAGGAGCAACTATCAAGTAAACCAATGAATACTGATACAACCTGAGGTCTTCACCGACCACCGTGGTACATTTCTACAACATGGGAATAAATGATCTGAAGTCAACCATGTGAGAAATTGTTTGATTACAGGTCATTGATGTATACCGTTAACAAATGCGAGCCTACCCACCGATAATGATAATGAGTGTCAAGGTACCCAGTACAATCTAACAAGTGTGAATAGATGAGCTGAAGTCGAACACCCATAAGAATATATCAATCAGGAGACAATGATGGTTTCCCACTATCGATAGTGAAGGATCTGCCACTAACGACTGCAAACCCCAAGGTACTGCCAAATCGACTCTAGATCTTTGCCATAGAGCAATGAGTCGAAGTCTATAGGGAAAGATCTTCTAGAAGGAAGGCATTGAGGCATCCTTCATCAATCTAGAGTGAGTGTAACCTGTAGGCCAATAATGTGGAAGGAATCAAATGAAAAAGATGTAGTAACCTGACTGAAGTACATTTTCGGCATACAAATGATGTTGCTAGTGCATGACAAAAACCCTCTTAACCAACCAATAATGAAAGCTGATACGGAGGCGAAGTATCCACCAATAGGGTCAAATGGAAACCAAGGTATTGTACGAATCCCAATGTGTGATAATGTAAGTTGATGTCGAACACAAGGGAAACCACTCAGTCAAAAACCCATGATACTGATCAATGTTGAGCACAATGTGACCTATCAATAATGTAAATAGGGCCAGGGTGCAGCTCTAGGCCTATCCTCAGAGCAAGATGTCGTCGTCGATAAGGACAAGATCCGCCAACAAGAAGTCAATGGAGACCTCAAACCGGCATGAGTAAAGGACCAATATAGCTGATGTGATGATAGACATGATACTGACAACCAGGGATGACTGACTAAAAAATAAGTCAAGAGACACCACAAAGAGACCAACTTAGGCTAACTTCCCTTGAACAAAAAGCACGACTCAATGTGACTATGTGGCAGCATATGATGACTCTGTATAAGTTCGTCATGTAGGAGGCAGGAACGAACCCTCCATATTATTGGAAGAGATAACCAATGGGGGGAGAACTGACTCAATGGCAAGGTTAAGGCATACCTAAGTCAAACTAAATCCCACCCAAATGGAGGAGACTTTGTTTTGAGTGCTTTTTTCAAGGGCAACATGATTGACTCTAGCTGCCAACAATAAATGGAAATATTGTCTGTCCCGTTCTCGCTCTTTTTTTGGAATATATAATTTTTTTGTCTTTTTCTTTGAGCTGGAAAAAGAATAAAAGAATTCTATAGTACAGTGGAAAGAACGTGTGTCGACGAAGCAGATGATCTAGTTCCTGGGATTGGAACAATCATATGCTTAATGCAGGGAGGCGAAAACTGGTCAAAGACACTCAAAGGTGTGTTCCTTCCACGGGTCAAGGTGTGTCAAGTTGCAGAAGTTAAAGGTATGCAAACTCAATTTTGTAGTTGTCATGGTCAAAAGTTGGCATAAACACGAGCCCAAGTGAAGTCAGCTCAAGGCCAAAAGGTGCAAATTGTCAAAATGCAATGCAGTAGTACAACTCAACACAAAGGAGCCTCTAGGGTATAAGGCCAGAACGAAGTGAAGAAGCAAAGAGGAATGAGTCTTCAGCGCATAAGTCATGGCAGGACTAAAGAGGACTCTCGAGCCTAGGGCATGAGTCCCAAGTGAAAACAAGGTACTAACTGGCGCACCCATGATAAGGTAGTCTCTACCACACAAGTCATGATACTTCTAAGCAATGAGAAGGTTTCACACCATAACTTGGTGGGGCCGATCCTAAGGCCAAAATGAAAAGGAAATTGATAAGTGCACAATGCAGCTAGAAAAACCTAACCTATATGCCAGTTTCGAGAACCAATACCTATCAGAACGGACCAACCATAAAAATTTCCAAAGGAGAAATCTTCCAAGTTCTATATACATAAAGAGGAACACTAGACAAGAAGTTAATACATCCCACATATAAACTTCATATAAAATCTTGTGTTATAGAATACAAAACTTGAAAATGCATACCTCGTATATACAATATGGTACAGGGAACCACACAACCTTGCGGCTTATGTATAATAGTTCTTCTGGAAAAACCCCTTGCAGGGCTTAGGCCAAGGATTCCTTTGGTAGTCGAAACTCATGGCTTCAAAGAGTTCCTCCTATGAAGGCAAAACAAGTTCTGAGAAATCATGAGACCTATAAGGATCAAAAGAGGGAATTAAAGGGTCCCTTGTCCCTATAGGAAGAATCTCTCGGTCAACTGCCGGGACCAAGTCCCAAGAAGGAGAATAATAGGTCAAGGGATCCTTCTTAGAAGCAATTTTTGAGGATTCAATGCCACATAATTCACCCGTGGCAGGGTAGAGTCTACTTGAACACTCGGAACAAACCAAGGGGTATTCTGCAGTAAAGTCGAATTAGGGTGGTAATTATCAGATACAAGCGGATCAATAGTGACAATATTCCCGTTATGAGGAAAGCACATTACTTGAAAGAGTGAAGACACCACAGCATTCATAGCATAGACATAATCATGCCACCAGTAGCATATTAAAGTCTAAAGGGCTATCAACCACCATCATATCGATTAAGATAGTCTTCCCACCTAAAGTGATAGGCAATTGAAGAAGAACACCCATAGATTCACCAGGTCTTCTATCATAGGCTAACAACTGACTCTAAGCTGTCAAAAACTTTGGGGAACCCAAAGCTTTCCAAGTCAAAGAGGATATAATACTTGTAGAGGATCCTTCATCCACCATACATCGATAGACATTTGTGGAATTAACTCTGACCTTTATTTGGGAAGGTGCAGCAGAAGGAAGACAAGGCTCGACAAGACTATCCCAGTTAGAGGAAACACTCTTAGAACTTGGAGGGGGAACATTCAAAGAAAACGGAATGCCCCGTATACCAGAAGATTCTGTACTAGAAATCGAACAGAGTCTTTTGTTAGACACTTCACCCCCCAAAAGAGGAGTGTAATCAGCCAGCGATTGTACTGGCTCAACCACCTTATCAACCAATGGTTGATGGGATTGATGAGAAACCATATCAGAGGTAGGAGTAGAAGTACTTTCAGACTCAAACCATATCCTTTGAACCTATGGAATACCATGGCATAAATGAGTAAGATGGTCTCCCTTGCATATCTTACAAGGGAACATAGGTTTAAAACTTCTACATCTAGGTTTCTTATCAACCTCCATTCTACGAACATGACTAGCAGTGGTTTGCGGAGAGTCCTGAACATGACTTGCAGATGATCCTGACTCTTTGCTAGATGACTTGCAGTGACTAGACTTGTGCCCCCAGCATGACTAGTAGTGGCTAAAGGCTCATCTCTAACATGACTAGCAGAGGTTGAAGATGAAGTGCTAGTATGACTTGTAGTGACTAGACTTGTGCCCCCAGCATGAATAACAGCGGCTGAAGGCTCATCTCCAACATGACTAGCAAGGGTTGAAGATGAAGTGCTAGTATGACTTGCAGTGACTAGACTTGTGCCCTCAACGTGACTAGCAGTGGCTGAAGGCTCATCTCCAACATGACTAGCAGAGGTTGAAGATGAAGGGATATAATTATTCTTCTTCTTTGACTTCCTCTTTCTCTTCTTTTTATATTTCTTATTACAAGAAGGAGGAGAAAAAGGAATCCCAGATTTCTCTTTGAAAGAAGATGAACAATTAGCACCCATGTGATGCCCTTGAATTAAAACATTCAACTGAGAAGCTTCAAGAGCATTTGGAATATTCAGAGTGGACCACAGCCAAAAAGGTAATCCAACATTCAACCTAGGAATATTCAAAGTGGCCATCAAGGGAGTACAAATGTTTCCAAATAAAGGAAAAGCACAAGGATCCCCTTTTGGAAGGGTACCTTGGTTGGTCTCCAAAGGAATATTGGCCATATCTAACTAATTTGCAGACCCTTCCCTTACGAGAATGTAGAAATAACTTTCAAGGAAGATAGATAGGCAATGAAAACCTTTGCCCTTGAGGAGGCAACTCCACAACTTCTGAAGGAACAACCAAAAGCCTTTCAAAATCAACAGAGAGGTAAGCTAGTCACTTAGAACACAAAGTCCACAAGTGACTAGACAAAAGTACCTAAAGCCAACTATATACAAGGAGAAAAGAGAACTCATTAAAAAGTCCCTAAAAGAAGTCATCCAGTCAAACAACTTCCAAGTATTTCCACTCCAGGTGATGAGGAACGGACACCAAAATACAAGAAAGTGAAGTAAGGGGCCTTCCAAAGATAGTTTGGGATAATGACAGCCCAGTCCTACCAGCGAAGGTAATAGAGGAAGTTACGCTGACCTCCTAACAATAGCCTATGTCAGTGCATGCCCCCAAGCTTCGCAAGGGTGCGCTCTAGTAGTGCCGTTGAGAGTGATACAACATCGACCTCAGGTGCCATGGGATTCCCCTCCATAGCCACCTATGTATATCCCTAGGAGTAGCAACTAAGGTTACCAACTCATGTCAGAAGCCAGGCGGAACAGTCTTGAGGTAAGATTCGACAAGTAGGATAGGGGGTATCTCTCTTCCCTGTCTTCAAAAACCCTCGTGCTTAACTCCCAGATCTGGAGCTTTCCTGGTCTCCCTAATGCTATTGGATTTTCACTCACTATTCAGACTCCTATGTTTGACAGTTTAAATGGCTATGGAGAGTTATCTCTCCACTCACCTAATCCAAGGCCCTAAAATATCCTACAACTTGTTGGTGTGTCTAACTTGACAATTATAAAAATTTCTAGTATATTTTAATTAGTGCTTGTTTTTAAATGGGCTGTTCTTTAAGTCAAGGGATAAGCGTAAGTGAAACTAGTGGTGTTTTGATGCAAAAGAAATTAATAAAAACCAAACTATAGGCAAATGCACTTGTTTTTATTTTTCGATGAAAGAAATTTCTACTAGGTTCAACGAAACTTCAAAGAAAATAACAAATTTTTATTTTCTTTTCTTTTACTCAAGCTTCACATTCACAAAAATTAACAAAACTATGGATGCCTAACAAGATGCACAAATTTATCCGAATGCAATAAGTTCATGCTAATGCAAAACTCAAAACTACTCTTAAATCAAGAAATGAAAGTTACTTGTTTATAAATTTCTAATTTGCCACTTAAAATGTTTAGATAGAATATAAGTTGTTGATGCTCATTTCATCCAAACACTAAAAGCAAGTTTCAAGACAAACAAAAATGCACTTTCACTCACTAAAAGGAAACTAAATCAAATCAAAGTTCAAGAAAACCAAACTAACTTTTGAAGAAGTTTTCTTCAAAAGAAAAACAAAAGTGACTTTTCAAAAGTGCTCTAGACAAGACTGAAACTTTATGATCGAAGAATAGACAATGAAACACTTTGCGAGTTTGCAACACAAAACAAGTGAGAACTCAACAAAAATGGGTTTCGAAATGCTCTTAGCAATTAAAAATCAGCAGCAAGAGCTTGGCAATAAAGACCAAAAGATTGAAAAGACAACTTTCAAGAAAGTGTGAGCCAACAACTTTCGAAAAGCAAGAAAAGCAGATGGTTATAAAGACACAATCTTGACATACAAACCAAAAAAGTCACCAAAACAAAACTTGACACAAAGATTGAAATCAACCTTTCTGCCCTGAAAGCACAGAGCAGCCAGGATTCATAGCAAGAAACCTTGTGTGCTTAAGCAAAAACGATGATGTTTGCAAGAAAAAAAATAAGACCAACACTTTCCACAATCAAAGAGAATTTGAAATTAGATACTTGTTGTAAAACTAAATACTGACATAGAAAAGTAATTGTTCAGGACTGAATCACACCAGCAGATGGACCTTCAGACATAAAAATATTTGAAAAATCTTGAAAATTTTAAGATATACGCGATTGTGTTTGTGCACAGTTGCGTGTATACATGATTAAGCTTAAGGAAACATGCATATACACAAGTTTACTTGAGGAAATATGCGTATATACAACTATGTAAACTGAAAAAACAACGTATATAAAAGGTTTCAAGAAAAAACAAAAAATAGTCTGAAGAAACTGACCAAACTTACAATTCAAGTTCCTACAGGAATAGACTACACAATAACAGTAAGCAAACAGACAGCTGAGCAGTGATTCGCTTGAATAAACCCAAACTAGGAACAACAATACCGTTGTCCCCAATGTAGTCACCAATTATGTTAAGGGATAAATTCCCCTAGGGTCTTGGGTTGATACCCTAATAGATAAGAGGTTATCTATACAGAGAAACACACATTCCATGCAGCCATAATGCTAGTATAAGCAAACTCTACGATAAGGGGTGCACCTGAGGTCCTACATTTGAGAAGATCCTTCCAAGGTCCAAACCCTCTCAGAGTTCATTTTGCTCCTTTAACTTGGAAAACAATCAATTCAAGAAAGCACAATAGTATATGGAATAAGCATCACAAAGAAATCATCTTCATAGTATATTGAAAGGTAGTTAGTTATGCAATTAAGCAACCATTCACATATGATTCATAACATAGATATCATAAACATGAAGAAGATTTATATCAGGAACAAAGACAAGTGTTTCTTTTATTATAGACAAATAAAGTACAGAAAGGAATAATTTCACCTGATTCATCCTTTCGCAAGCTCCAAGTGGATCTGTTCTCTGGATTCGTCTAGTCTCAAGCCTTTAACAAACTCCTTCCATGACTTACTCCATGATATCTCAAGTAGTACATAGACATCATCACACAAGGAAACAAGGGTTTCCTGTAAATGGGGGAAGTGCAGGAGGCACTAGGATCTTCAAAACTGGTCAGGGAAATCTCATCATAGTAATATTTCTCTCTCTTCTCTCCTCCCTTAGGCCTTCCCATTGAAGCCTTCTTATACTTCTCCCAAACTAGTTTTTTAGTTGGGAATTCGTTGGGAACAATTGGGCCACAGGCGCTAATAGGTAATCAATAGGTAAAACCTGTGATCTCCACCCAAAATTAAGGATATTTATTTTTTTTAAGTGTTTTAAGACATATAAGTGGGTTGGGTATACACAGACCTGTGTACACATGCGTTTAGCTCAGGGCAATGTCACGTATAGGGAATAAAATACTGTTTTTTAAATTTTGGACCAGGTTTGGAAGGAGGGGTTGCCCTAGGCCATAATTGCAACATCACAAACCTCAAGAGTGAGATTTAGAGCTATAACATTAGAGAGGCATGAAATCAAAGGAGTGTGACTGGGATCATGAAGAGGACCTACAATAACTTTTCTTCTCTTGAAAATGAAATAGAATGCTCTATTTGTAACAACTTCGGTCGTGAAGATTTTGAATGTAGGAGTCAGTTTCAGCAAACATCTCAGAAGGAGCAAGCTCCATTGGGTCCCAAAACATGGAGAAAGAAAGAACCACAACTAGAAAGATGTGGTATAGCCTTATATGCAGAAGGACAGGAAAATCAGTGGTACATCAACAGTGGATGCTCAAAACATATGAAAGGTGATGAAGAAAAACTTCAGTCATATAGTGCCTTAGAAAAGGAAAGGAAGGTCTCATTTGGAAATGACACCCCTGCACTCATAAAAGGTAAAGGTTCTATTCTTTTGAAAGAAAAAATCAAAGCTAGAAATGTTATGTATGTTGATGGTTTAAAGGATAACCAATTGAGTGTTAGTCAAATGTGTGATCAAGGAAATGAGGTAGTATTTCGATCAAATGGATGCATTGTTCGTGAGCTTGATACAGGAGAAACAATGATCAAAGGCATAAGAACTCCAAATAATTTATACATACTCAAGGGAGGACAACAACAATGCTATCTAAGCAAGAATGGTGAACACTAGCTATGGCACAGAGTATTGGGGCATCTAAGCTTCTCTCAGATTAGGAAAGCATGCAAATATCAGGCAGTTCGTGATCTCCTTGACATCAAAATTCTAGATAATACAATATGCAAATCATGTCAGTTTGGTAAGCAAACCAGAACTAATTTCCATGAGAAAGAAGGATCAGCCAGCAGGCCACTTGAACTTGTCCATACTGATGTATGTGGGCCATCTAAGAAAATGTCATCTCAAGGAGAAGAATATTTTATATTGTTCATTGACGAGTTTTCCAGGATGTGTTGGATAGGACTTATGAAGCATAAAGATGAAGCTTTTGATAACTTCAAAGCATTCAAAGCCTTGGTTGAAAATGAATCAGATCGTAGAATCAAATGCCTCAGGTTTGATTAAGGAGGGGAATTTACCTCGGATGAATTTTTCGATTTTTGTGAAGAACATGGAATAAGAAGGGAATTCTCTACTGCAAGGACTTAGCAAAATGGAGTAGTGGAAAGGATGAACAGAACGGTTCAACAAATGGATCGTGCTATGCTTGATGAGTTTGGAACTCTCGCAACCTTCTGGGGTGGAGCCGCATTTGCTGCGGTTACTATTCTCAACAAGACAAACGTCCGGTTTAACAACACTCAGACTCCTCATGAACTTTGGTATGGTAAGACTCCCACGGTAAAATACTTCAAATTTTTTGGAAGAAAATGCTCAAAAAGACTGATGAAAACCTTGGCAAGTTTGAACCTAGAGCAGATGAAGGCATTCTCCTTGGTTACTCTCCCCACAACAAAGCATATAAGTGTTACAATAAAATACTTGGAAAAAATGTTGAAAGTATTTATGTAGTGGTTGATGAAGAGGGAAACACTCCTAGGCAAGTAAAATCTGAAGATTTCAAAGATGATGAGGACTATCCTTCAACATCAAATTAGGTTCATGATGAAGAAGAAACCCATGAGGCACCAGAAGAATAGATAAGGATAGAAGAAAAGATTCCATCCAGGTACGTTCAGAAGAATCATCTAGAAACTCAAATTTTGGGGCAGAAAGAGGTAGGTGTACAAACAAGGAGAACCATTTCAGAAGCTTCAAGATATCTAGCATTTCTCTCCTCCACTGAACCACAAAATGTAAGAGAGGCATGCAAAGATGAATGCTGGGTCAAGGCCATGGAGGAAGAACTTGAGCAGATTGAAAAGAACAACACTTGGGAGTTGGTACCGAGACCAAAAAGATAAGAATGTCACAGGAACAAAATGGATATTCAAAAACAAGCTGAATGAAAATGGAGATGTTATTAGAAACAAGGCTAGACTTGTTTGTAAAGGGTATGCTCAATAAGAAGGCATAGACTTTGAAGAAACTTTTGCACCAGTTGCAAGACTTGAGGCCATAAGAATGTTCCTTGCTCTTTCTAGCTTTCAGAAGTTCAAAGTATTTTAAATGGACGTAAAATATACCTTTCTGAATGGAGACTTGGATGAAGAAGTGTATATTGAGAACCCAGATGGGTTTATCCTTGGAAATGATCCAAAAATTGCATGCAGACTCAAAAAGGCTCTCTATGGCCTTAAACAGGCTCCAAGGGCTTGGTATTATCAGTTGGATAAGTACCTCCATCAACAAGGTTTTACAAAAGGATCAACAGATGTCAATCTATATATAAAAATTGACAATGATAAGTTGCTAATACTTCTTGTGTATGTTGATGATATTATCTTTGGTAGCAATGAAGAAGAAATGAGTCAAAACTTTTCCTTGGTGATGCAAAAATAATTTGAAATGTCCCTGCTTGGTGAACTCACATATTTTCTTGGTTTACAGTCCAAAAAAACAAAGATGATATTTTTGTATCACAAACCAAGTATCTCAAGCAGATCTTGAAGAAATATGGGATGAAGGGTTCGAAACTAGTATGTACCCCTATGGTAACAGGATGCAGCCTCAGTGCAAATGATGAATGAGTAGCAATACATCAACCAACCTATAGATCCATGATTGGTAGTTTTCTCTATCTAATAGGTATCCGACCAGACATTATGCATGCAGTAGGAATAGTTGGAAGGTTTCAGGCAAACCCAAAGGAAACTCATCTTTAGGCAGTTAAGATAATTTTCAAATATCTTCAAGGAACTCAAAACTATGGCATATGGTATCCGAGAGATACAGATCTCACACTTCATGCATATACAGATGTAGATTGGGCAGGAAGCATGGATGACAGAAAACGCACTAGTGGTGGTGCATTCTTTATGGGTTCCAGATTAGTATCTTGGTTCAACAAGAAACAAACTTCAATTGCATTATCTACATCTGAAGTAGAGTATGTGGCTGCTGCATCTTGCTGCACACAACTCCTTTGGATGATACAAACATTGCAAGACCTTCAAATCACTTGTACTCCACCTATCTCCATTTTTTGTGATAATACAAGTGCAATCAATATTTCAAAGAATCATGTCATGCATTCAAAGACTAAGCACATACCTATCAAGTATCATTTTCTCTAGGAACAAGTGTTTGAACAAAAGATCAAATTGGAGTATGTTCCCTCTAAGGAACAAGTTGCTGATATACTCACCAAACCACTGCCCAGGGAGACATTTGAATACCTCAGACAGAAGCTGGGGGTAGTTGATGCATCATCTTGCTATTAAATCTTGTCTGGTTCAGAGAAAAGTGGTTGTACGTGAGTTTCATGAGGAGGATCCGCGTACATACGCCGGTTTATGAAGACACAATCGCGTATATGTTGGTTTAAAGACAAATAGTGGGCTAGGCTCAGGATGAAAAGAGTCTGATATGGGTCTGACAGAGACCATCTGGCACAGGTTTATGGGGAGAATATATTCTTCTAATAATGCATTGTTGGCATTATCTTAGAAGATCTTGGTTCAAATTCACAGTTGTTTTGATTTTAGGTGGAATAGGTGCAGAGGGAGAACATGGTTGCAGATCTAAATGATGATTGACAGATGCTGCTGATGATAGTTGTTGATAACTATCATAGTCTTGCTGTAGATATTTCGTCTCTATGCCATGCATTTCTTTTCTTATTAAGGTCATGTAACGACCTATCTTGGTTTCCCCACTATGCCTGGGATAGAATATTGTTCTTGTTTTATCATGTGTAAATTCTTGGTGTATCCCCACTTGGTTGGGTAGATGATTCAATCCCCACTTGGTTGGGAGATGGATGTATGTATGAGTCTTTGGTAGTAGGAAGGTCATTTATAATGTATAAATTTATGTATCTTCTTGTAGAACATCTTCTTGCAGACCTTGCCTACAGTCAGGGGGAGCTTGGATAGCACAGTAGAGCAGAGAATTTAGCATGTACTCAGGGGGTGCATAACCCTTTGCCCTTGATGTCAAAGGGGGAGAATGACTTTGAGTGACTTGGGGTCGCCATCAAGTCCAAAGAGGGAGATTGTTGGCATTATGACACAGGTTTGGCTCTATGACATAGGTGTTGTCCTTGATGGCAACTCACTCAAATGCCAAATCACAGTTCAGGCTCTCAGAATGTAAGAAAATGAGGTATACATAGGTTCCTCGTAACAAAGTCATGTATACACACGAGTTTACTGATCAAAAGGCATGTATACGTATGCACGCACTTTCATGCAAAGAAAAGTGTGTACATGTGGGAAAACTTATGTTTGGTCCATGGTATTTAGTCCGACATATTTGAACCTACGGTTTTGGTCCTTAGTATGGCATCCAAAGTGTTGAACCCAGGTATTGGGTCCCTAGTATTGGATCTCTATGGTTTTGGACCATGGTTTGAGAAAGGCCTAAGATTATAAAAGGGGAAGGAGATAATTTGACAAGGGTATTGACTTAAGCATTGAATATCTTATGAAGAGCAAGATCTAAAATACTGGTCGTTGGGTTATGGTGCATAAGTAGATCTGAATCAAGGGGGAACCTGAGCGCAAGGAGAAGGATAAGTTCTATTGATGGGTCAAGATCTTAAGGCTTGAAGAGAAGTATCTTTGTGTAATTTTGATCTATTATATTTGGCGCATGACTTGATATATTAATATGATAATCTGGGTATAACTGATGTTTGAATAAGTGAAAAGGGTAAATTATCTTTTATAGATATGTACGCAAGTTTGGCGTAGCAGAGGCGCGTATACACGCTGGTTCACTAACTTAAAACAACGTATATGCTGGTTGGCCTTGATACAAAAGCGTATCCACGTAGGTTCTACATATTGAAGTAGAGTACATCTCGTGAAATATGTTTTAGCTACTTCTTTTAGTGCCGCAGTGTTCTGGGTTCAGAATTGGTGTTTAGTTATTGTTACTGTTTTTTGGTTGCAGTATTCCAAGAAGTGATTGGTTGATTCAGTATTGGTTTTTACAAAGGAGATTGGTTGATGAAGATATACTTGATGTTTGATTGATGTTACTCATGGATCCAGTCTGAAAATTTATGAAACATGGTCCCTGGAAGAAAAGAGAAGGTTGTAGACTTTTGTAGGTCAGCACCTACGTACTAGTACCTCAGCTAGTACAAGAGCTAAGGGGGTTGCAGCTCCCTTCCAGGAGAAGCTGGAGAACGAGAGAAGGTTGTAGCCTTCTGCAGGTAGCAGCCTGCATACTGGTATAAGACTGCACCAGCACAGAAACATTGTAAAAAGAAGTTTCTAATTAAAAGAAGACAGAGACGAGTTGCAGCAGGTGGTTTTCACCCACATTGGGTTTCCACCTTACATCTTGGTGTCCATGTGTATTGCTTATGTGTGTTGATTTGTTGTGCTTTACTGCTCCTATTTACTGGTAATAATGTTCTGATGCACTCATTAAGAAGCAACTAATTGAATTATAAGTTTACTGGATATACGCTTGTTGCATCACACACAGTTGTGTATACACGTATTTTTCTTTTACTGAAGTAGCGTATATGAATCTGAATATGGAAATGAAAAAGTTTTATTGATTTGATAATACTGGTTCACCCCCCCCCAGTATTATTTCCAACATGTTTAATATATAAATCTGGTTGCTGTTCTATCGTTGACTCTGGAGTAGTCTTAAGTAGTGAGTCCCTGGAGGCGAAGGGATCGGCCTTAGTGGATCACTTGCTCCTATACCATATTTCTGATCCATGTGTGGTTTGATTTTTTTCATTTACTCTGTTCAGTAATCTCACATGCTTTACTATTTTACATATCAGCTCTGTTATATATACTTGACTAAATACTATTGTTATCTGCAACAGGAATGCTATGTTATCATTCTAACTTTGTGTCACATTATTGTTCCTTTCAACAATTGATATAACATTGTTTTTCCTTACAAATTTCCATTCGATTACAGATTAACCGCGCTGTATGTTCCTAAATCGGTACTACTGTATGGTTTATTCTTAAATTGTGATTATTGTCCATTTGAGATTGTCGTTCTGTTGTGATTGCAGTTGTTGTTACTTTATAGTTGTGATTCATGCGTATTGTATCAAAGCTTAGATTACTGTTCCTTTTAATGTTAGGTGTGTCGCGTGTTTAACTTGGGTTGTTGTATATTCATATTTAAGTTGCTATTCTATACTTTATTTCTGATAGTCTATTGTTCCATTTCTGTTTGTTGTTCAATTCAAAGGTTGTTACTTAATTCCTGTAGATTATAATTATTGTTGCATCCATTTTCGTAGGTTAAGGTTTTGCTATTCAATCCTGTTTATAAAGATAGTTGTTGTTCCATTTCTTGTCATTTGAATATTATCATTGCTTTGGTGTGTAGAAGGTCTGACACTGTAGTGAACATCAACATATGCTATCTAGTTCCCAGTTTGGTGATCCTTTCTTTGAGTGCCTTCTTGATTGCATCAGTTTACAGAGGGAAGAGTTACCATTACTGTACCCTTGGCTGATAAATTGTTGTAGATTTCTGAACACATGATTTGAGTCTTAGGTTTCTTTTTTATTTCATTCCAAGCATCTGTTTACTCTTGTATTGAAAACACTATACTACTAGCATTACTCTGACAAATGACCGCCTCAAACCAAGTACACTCTTTGAACTAACAAATCATTCTTGGATTGACAATTAATGTAGAGTAAATAGAGGTGAAAAAAAACCTTTTTACTGCTTGACAATGGTGAGAGCGAAGTGGCCTGGCCTGAGTTCTTACATGACTTTCTTTCCTTGCTTCATGAGGAAGATGGATGTTCTGACGAATAGGCCAATTTTCTTCTTGCTTACACACTTCACAAATCTCCACATCGATGGCTGTGCAGCCTAGTGGCTGACAATGTGCACTGACTTGAGCACTTCTGTGATCACATTAAAGGCACTTTCTATCATTTTGATCTAGACCATATTGATAAAAAAATATTACAACAATGGAAGGCTCTGCATGAATCGACTATGGATTTTTGGGAGTGCTTCCATGATTTGCAGTTTCAAGCTCCGAAGAGCCAGATGAAATTTTTCTATCTTTGGGACTGAATCAAGTACTATGTTAAAAATTCTTATCGTCCTAATAAGAAGTTTGAAATCAAGTCATGCTCAGTATTCTTCAGTGATGGAGTTGCAAAATCACAGACAGATGCTGTCATTGTCACAAGTAACTGTCCATTGTCCCCTCATCAAATAGCCCGCCCACTACAGAGTGATGCGGGAGATCATGTTCACACATCTGTTTAGCTGTCACATTTTCCCAACATCACTTCGCTTAATTTTCACGTATATTTGGTTGTGAGTCCATCGAGTTGTCACATGAATTTTGTTACATAGCCTCTATCTTCATACTTGGCTAATCCTTTGGATGATACTATCTTGTGTTCTTCCATTTCGGACTCTACATTTGTTGTGAACGATGATCAAGCCACTGACAGAGTTGGTGTGGTACAACCAACATGCGCTATCATTCATGAAGAGTATGATTGGGAGTTTGAGCATCAACCCTCGATGAAGGATGACTGCCTTCCATCTAAGCCCCCTTCATTCTTTCCTAACATTTTTGGTGAACCCACCATCCATGATTTCACATGTGAATCTTCATCCATGGATGCACCCACTGTTGATCATTGTTAAGATACTCTGGATGTTAGTCCTTCATCTGACAACGGAGAGGACAAGTTATTCATTGAAAATACACTCGATTTTTCATCTACCTTTTCCGGAAACACAGAGGATGAATTTGTTCGCTTCTTAGATTCTACCCCTTTGTTTGATTCATCAGATAATGAGGATGTCGATGAAATCATTGATTTTTCTGATCGTGGTCGGTGTGATGCATTTACTCCCATATTCGATCACAATCATGATTCTATTGCAGTTGATTTTTTGAAGCCACCGGTTTATGATGATCTATATAATGATGAAGTCAAAACACCCAAGATTGTCGAGGCACTTTAGCTCGAGCTGATGGTTATGTCAAGCCCTTGCCCTCTTAGGGTTAGTTTCACTTCTGATCAGAAAATTGTTCAATCACCTAAGGCTCCTCATCACTCATATGTATCCATTAAAGATCAATCTCACACACAGATCATGCTTCCTCCACTCGAACTACATGATCCTATCGCTCATGCATTGGAGGAATCTTACATTGCAAGCACGCGTGTAGGACACAAGTTGTCTTTATTTATTTCATTTGCTTGCATGTCACAGTCAAGAGTGTGCATATGCTTCAAAGCTACATGCAATGTCACACAACACCATGATAAGTCCATAGATTTATTGTCATGCACTTGCACTCACTTATGTCCCATGGGAACTTTTAAACATATTGTGTGTTTGTCTTCATTGTTATATCTTTCTTTCTTACTGGTCTACACAATTGGGTTGCTCGTGGACCAAGCCTTCACCAACATGGGTCAACCAATGTGCTGGTGGCTACATTGGAAATATCAATTCACGTGATCAAGCCAATGCAATGTTAGTTTAAGAGTGGGAATAGTGTTTTCTTTCAGTTGGTTTTCTTGCATACTTGTTTGCTTACTTGTTTTGTTTGTTTGTTTGTCTACTCTCTTATTTTCTTACTCACTTTGATTTCTCTTTTGCTTTTGCTTCTATTTTTCTTTGTTGTTTGTTTTCTTGTTTTGTTCATAGGTTAGTTTTGCATGAAATCATGCATAAATTTTGAAACAAGCTGGGTAAAGTACAAGAGGCCTTGTACAACTATCACTACTTGATTATTTGTCATCCTGCCTCTGTATGATGAACTTGTTATCTTTAGTCCATGATACATCGAATGAAAAGACATACTATTCGAGGTAAACCTTGGTGAAAACACAATGCCTGCATGCTAACTAGTGTCACCTACTCTAGTCGAGTTTTTTTGGGTTAATCCTTGTCAGCTCAGTCAAGTAGAGTGAGGTGAGGGGGAAAACCTTAACAAGCACATCAGAGGTATATAATAAACTACTCCTTTGAAGGAACAACCTCTTTTGCTCTCAATAAGCTGGGATCCCTCTTTTGCCTTTGAAATGAAAAAATGAAAAAATGAAAGTGAAAAATTTCAAAAATGAAAAATGAATAAGGAAAAGAAGAGAAAGGCTTCCTGCAAAGAGAGGCGATGCAAGTAACTCCACCGGGTACTGACCAGGCTCACTGTCAGTGGAGCGATGCTTGTGTTCTTGCATGACTACGCTGGGGTACTATCTAGGCCCGCTGGCAGTAGAACAACACCAAAAATGAAACTAAGACTCTAACGATTATATTGCTTATGCACCAATATACCCCTCAACCCCAATTGAAACAACTGTGTTGCCTTTGCTTGGAATGTGTGTCAATCGACCAAGAGTTTGGAAGATGATACCTCTTACAATTAGGCTAGTGTGAAACCAAGACAAACTAAGAACTGGACAATACTTCTGGAGGTTTTAGACTTGTTTTTCATGAACAAGTTCCATTCAAAGAGCTAGAGTTCTACCATTGTGTTGCCAATTGTTGTAGCAGTTACAACCACCCTCCAAAGTTTTTCCTTAGCTTTGTTTTGGAGCCTCCCTACCAATCTTCCACAGTAGCATGTCTTGCTTCGTCAAGTACACAAGCTTTAGTGTTTTTTCTTGCAGAAAGGCAATCTATCTATTAGAGCTTGATGCATCCCCCTTGCAGGCTACTTCTCCAGACTTGGTCCAGATGGAGGCTAAGAAACTCCCTCAAGAAATTGTGAAATTTTGGAGTGCAGCTAGCCTTCCCTCCAAAAATTGTGCAATTCAATCTGGTAGCCTACTGGGCTCTAGAATTGCGCAATTTTTCCTGTCGGGCTTCATCTAGAAAATTACACAATTCTTCTCAATGGGGCTACTCAGACCAGGAATTGCACAATCCTGGGTAGCAGTCAGCTGCTCCACCTAGAAATTGTGCAAATCTCCTGGGCAGCTAGCCTAGCTCCCATCTAGAAATGTGCATTTTCTCCCAGCAATTGAGCAGGCTCTTGAATGTGCAATTAAGTTGATCGGTTCCTCCCGGGACCGAGAAAAACTGATTTGCATGCATGGGTTGCTCCTCCCAAGGAAACATGCAAAGGAATCCCTTGATTCAGGGATCTATTTTTAGCAACTGGAGGTTACATGCAAGGATCATCTTAGAAACCTCTCACCAAGTGTCTCTTTTCCTAGATTTATGGCATGCACGTCACAATCTTGATCTTATCAAAACTCATCAATTGGACAGTGTAGAGCCCATTCCTCACATCCACCTTGCTGCTTTGGAATCCCACATTGAATCTAGGAGTTGTCAGCACATTCAACTCAATTGTCTTGGGTTAAGCTCGTGTTCATGACTTGCACTGTGTTTTTGTCGCTTTTTGTGTTTCACTTTGTGTGAGTGCTTTGTCCTCAATTTCAGTGAGCGCTTGCTGTGTTTACATGCATATTAGCTTGTTCTAGTACTATTTCAGTTTTCATTTGCATCTCACTGTTGGCGCATGCATGGAACTATTTTTTCACGGACAGTCGTTACTGTGGAGACTCACTTCACACACTTGCATGCTTTACCATTTCCTGAACCTTGCACTTGTTGTTTGCATGAATGATCATTCAGTCTTGTTTGCACTCATCTCCTCATGCACTCACACTTCTCATATTTTTAGTCACCCATCGGTCGGATTGGGTTGCCTTGGCCTGGATTGTGCCTTGCCCGGATAACACTGTGCATTTCCGGAAGCGAAGGCTCTGCCTTCCCTCCAGAAATTGTGCAAATCTAGCTAGTCATTGACCTCCAAGATTTCATTGCGCAATTATTGGAGGCAGGGTCCTGTTGGCCCCAGAAACTGCATAATGCAATTTGTTGGTTGTATGTCACTACTAACTAAAATTTCACATTGCATAGTTTTAGTCCTCATCAGGCCAGGATGGACTATGCATTGTGTAGTTCCAGCAGTCAGTAAGCCTCCTGAAAGCCCAGACTGTGCCTTGAGTAGTTTTGGCAGTCAATCTCCCAACCTCTTGACAAAAATTGAGCAACATTCATGATTAGTCGAACATGTATGTTTCCAGCCAGTTCTCAAGTTCGTTTTGGTTTTCAATTGATATATTTCTTACCATGAGTGTTTCCATGTCTCCAGGTATCGCAAGTTTTCATCTATCTCTTAGTAGCACAGGTACAATGGTTTCCAGGAGAGAAGAGTCGAAGACACCATTCAGAGCACACTTGGGGATGAAGTCGATCAAGTGTCTATGAACTTGCCTACCCATGAAGACATCAAGTTGTTCGCAGACAAGGACATCAAGATATGATGACAAAAACATCACAGTAAGCAACACCATGAACAATAGCTAAAGGAAGCATACCGGATGCAACGAATGCAAGAGGAATGTTATCAATAACTCAGAGGCAGAACAAAGTTGCAAGCTCAAGTAGATCCACTTCTAATGAAAGAAACTTTGGAGACTTAGGCTATGAGGTGACGGCGTGACATGAATATTGCACGAAGGAAAAGAACGGAGCAGAGAAGGAGTTGCATGTGCAAAAGTAGCAAATAAAGGAAGAACATGAGCTACATAGACGAGAAAATCAGTTGCAGCAAGAACAGGTAAACGTGGGGCGCAACATGCACTCACGGATTAAACTATGCCCATACAAGTTATAGATCCATCCCAATAGCTGGCACAGAGCAAACATGGTGGGAAATATTGTTGATCACATGCAAGGGAATTCAACAGTATGCATGTCATTGTGCGTACTCATTTAATCCCCCCATTCATCACACTCACTGAGGCAAAGATAAGAAGCAAGTTTGGTTGGAGCTAAACATGCAGTTGACAATTGATGCGCATGACCACCAGCACACACTAGAAGATTAGCACAGACACTATGCATTAGTGTGTTTCCATTTCGACTGCACCTAAGAAAGCCATGCACATGTTAGCAAACGAGTTGCATGGAGGAGCCACATCAATGCACCGGGATGCAACGGAGGCAAGAGTTCGCCTCAGCAAGATGTCACCATGGAGCACATGCACACCATCACAGATGACCAAGCTTGGCATCATCTCACCATCTTCACCATCACAAGCATGTCAAAGATTTGGTCTCATCACAATGGACCGAGTGTCAGTGATGTTTTGCATGGCTTGCTCAAACCATTTTGTCTCACATGGGCACATGGGCACATGGGCATTGTAATGTAACATCTTGTCAAGTGGAATTTCAAGTGTCGATAGTTGGATGTAATAGTCATAGAGTAGATGAAGAGTCATGAGGGTAGATGAAGTTTCACAAAGGGGAATTTCAAGGGCCACCCCACCATTTGCTATAAATAGAACCTCATAACTCATTGTAAAGGCTATTGGTTAGCCAAGCTTCCAACAAGACTATCTTAGAGAGAGCTTGGATAGTATTGTAACATGCCTTGGCTTCTCCACTACACAAAGCTAGTATATCTCTTTGTAGGAGCAAGTGGTTGTGTTTGTAACGTTCCGCTATAGGAACTAGTGGTTGGACATGGGTGTATTGTATGACTGGAACATATACTTCTTAATATAATAGAGCCAACACATTTCATGCATATGTCATATTATATTCCAACTATCTTGTTTACTCTAAATGGTATATGTATATATTTGCTTAAGCATCCATGTATGGACTATTCTGTATAAGTATGAATGAATATTACTAAAATGTGTTGATTGATTTAACCATCACTTTGGATTGTTAGCTAACTTTCTTTCTAGTTTGTGATGTATCTTCGCTTGTGTGTTCGCTTCCAAGCCGCGTGCTATCACAGGATTCGAAGGGGTGCACTCACCCAACTCTCCATGTGTTACAACTGTTCATGCACCTTCCTTATCTTACTACAATTGTCACACCCTCGCTACCAACAGGGACATCTTACTTTCCTCTGTGCGAAATCATGGTCAAGGAATTACCGTATGACCCACTATTGGGACTCCTACACCAAACGGTCTGAGGTCTGATTAGGACTTCTTACCGGGGAGATCCCCTGACATGTTGGTGGGTCTAGCACTATCAACAGTGCACTATTATCCTATTGACGACCTTTTTCTAACCATCAATCTGGGGATGTAATGCAGTCTTGGTGTCCAATAGTGTCTAGAGGCTCGACCAAAATGTGCTCAAGAAAATGCTATCTCGATTTGATATAATGAACTATGGGATCCCAAAATGTACCCACACTCATTCAGATAGTCCATGGAGATAGATTCCTAGGTTTGGCTCAGAGCAAGAAAAGCAGTGTATAGGCCTCGCTTCTTGATGTTTGGCTTGGTGATGGCACATGTAGTGCATGATATGATATATTTTCCAACATCCTTTTGAAGTTTGGGCCAACAAAAATACTTCTAGAACACGACCACAATTTTTTCCACACCGAAGTGTCCTACAACCAGACTATAGTGCACCTCCAAAATAAACTTGGCACGCTTGTACGAAGGAACAAAAAGGTAGCCCAGATAGCATAATAATGCATAATGGAGGTGGAAATTTGGAACTTGCATGCCATCCACTAGTATCTGGTATGTGGTGGAAAACTCTACATCATTTTTGTATAGTTGCGGCCATTCAGAAGTCTCGTGGCCACAAGAGTTGAGAACAATAGTTGGTGTTGCAATTGGGGGATGACTAAGGAAATTGAAAACATGATTGGTGTTGCCCTCTTTGTATTTAATTTTCAAGTGGAATTTTTGCAGATATGTAGAGCACTTTTGATGGCGATCGTTTTGCAACTTCCTATGCATTTATATAAAATGAAGAGGTCGGTGAATTGTGTGGATGTTTGTCTCCTTTCCCAGAATGTAATGTTTCCATTGTCGGCAAGCCTGTATGATAGAATCCATGTCTTTATCATAGGTGGGGTACTTCTAAATTGTATCAGGAAGTGTCTCACTAGGATATGCCATAATATGTTCTTGCTGGGTCAGGATTGCACCAATAGCATATTCGAAGGCATCTGTCTCAACTTCAAATGGTTGCTGTAGATTTGAAATGTGAGTACAGGTGCAGAGAAGAGGTGGTTCTTCAGCTCAACGAAGGTCTTATGTTGGGAATGATACCAGGAAAACATTTCTTTTACTCCACCTTTGGTAATATCACTAAAAAGCCAAATGATATTGGATAACCTCAACACGAACCTTCGATAAAAATTGGCAAGGCCCAAAAAATTGTGAAGCTCTGTTCGAGTGGTTGGGGCTGGCCAATCCTGAATGACTTGGATCTTAGCCAGATCCATGCCTTTCTAATCTATGATATAACCTAGATATTGGACCTGGCTCATGCCAAAGGTGATTTTTTCCAAGTTGGCACATAGTTTGTGTTGCCGTAGGATTTGAAGGACCTATTGAATGTGTTGCAAGTTATATTCCCAACTCTTATTGAAAATAAGGGTGTCGTCTACTGGAAAGCCCTTCTGTAGGGTGTGATGGGTGAGAGTAGACAAATGGCAGAGATAGTTTGCAAGGTGGATGATCATGGAATCTTCCAGAAACTTCTCCTGTGACACTTGCCTCTCTGAATTCGCCCGGGGATGAGTAAGAGATCATCAATCTCCAAGTGGAATCAAGAAATATCAGAGAGAGGACACTATCAAAATCCCAAAAGCTAACTCAGCCCCTACAATCATCTATATATGGATCCCTCATCCCAGAGATCCAGAGGCTGGAATCTTGTATCTTGTAAGGAAGTGTTGTTGGTTTCTTGGTGCAATATCATAGTGTTGGGTGATCTAAGCTTTTCATGAGGTGAAGAAGGGCTTTCATGCTGGGAGGATGACGTTGGGTCATATTAATGGGTTGTAATCCTCTCTTATAACCTCTATATCAATAAATCTATTCGAGTTTTCCTCCACATTCTTGTATGTTAGCTGATATATGCATGTATGTGGTCAATATATATCTGGTACTATATTGTTTGTGACTGTAGATCTCTGCACTTTGAAGGTATTATGCTGCTGTGACTTTATAGGTACTCTTTGAAGTAGAGGGGTCAAAGGAAGAGTGGCAAACATCTGTCAAAGAGGAGAAGGAACAAGCGGAGAACCAAGCAAAAGATCAAGGTTGGTATTCTTTTCTCCTCTCTTATCTACTTCTCATAAAGGAAAGTGAAAGTAACTTTAATCTGTTTGTTTCTAAGATAGCTACCCGTCTTAGTGGGACTAGGAGCTCTGCATAGACACTAGATTTCCCGATAACAAAATGGCGACTCCGCTGGGGAGCAGCTAGTTTGTTTTCTTGTCTATATTTGTTTACTTTATAAACTTACAGACGGAGCCTGAAGTCAAGCCAGCTAGCCTTCGAATTGCATTTGCTATGCAAGTGCAAAGTAGATCAATGCTGCTTTAGTCTATCTCTGGGTTTTGTTTATAAACTGAACAATTGATTTGTAGACATCCTAATTTCCCTGGTGGTGGCTCAAGTAGCCTCATTAGATCAGCCCCTGTGATTTTCATTTATTGACTATCATTTGCTTGGCCTAAATCCCTGAACTAAGCTGCAAACTGTGACTCGGAACCAAGTTGAAGTATCGTCCTTAGACCACCGCACCTTCTCCTCTTGGGAATATGGATGCATCGCACCTCTCGTGTGCAATAAGTGAGATGCATCGCACTTTCCCTGTGTTACAGGTGCGATGATCAGATAAGACCTCTTCTGCTTACAGATTTTGGTTTCTTGTTCATTCTCTTCAGCTTTATTCAGGAGTTTTCCTGTCTGTGATCAGTATAGCTCTGTGGAAACTCTCTTCCTTTGCATGATTCAACCTCCATAGTACAAAGAACTGTAAATGTTTTTATGTATTGTTCAACATTTATAGTCCTCTTTTACAAAGAAGTAGCGTAATCAAGTTATCGTCTTTTGATTTGAAAGTGTCACAAGTGTCATTTTCAATCAAAGAAAAGGATTCTATTGTTCTTGATGGTCGATTACACTGTTACTCTTGTATTTGATTTGAATTAGTAGTTTTTCAAGTGTCGAAAGCAATTTTCAATTCAAAATCACAAAGTTTCGTCATTATCTTCCTTTCGTTTTTGAAAAAAAAATCGATAGTACTGTTCCTTGAAACAATTCAAATTTGTACTTAGCATTCTTTTTGTCATTCACGCATTAAGAAAGAGAAAACAAATACATGCACGTGCATTTGCATTTAGACTGCTTGTTGATTTAGGATAGTGCACCTAGTGTGTGCTCTCTGCTCTTTGTTGAAAAGAATCTCATTTCTCTTTCCTTAGTAGCTAGGATTTTCATTGCAAAAAGAAGATAAAACGATTGTTTATCATCTTAGATTGCATTTTAGGAATTGTATATCTACATCACACGGTGAACTTGAAAGGCAAACTTCTTAAGAAAGATCAAATGTAAAATAAATTCAATGAACATAAAAACGCTTTGGACCCTAACGCACAACATTTAGGAGTCTAGGCTAGAGACGTATTCCAGCGTCGTAAAACCTGGTAACTATCGCTTTCGTTGTAGGTTGGGTGATTCCTCCTCTTTGAGACGACAAGTGCCAGTACAGACTTGTGCGCCCATGTACCATCGATTATATATTGGGAGACTTCAATAGGCTACATCCTTTATCCTTAGGAAGCCGTGTCTACCGCCCTATCGATCGCAATGCACTGAACACAACATTCGAGAAGATTGACTGCCATACCATAAAAAGTATTCTGTAGTTTTGCGATAGGTTTGGTAATCCCTCTGTCTAGATTTCCAGAGTAGTCTCTTTCCTTCCTTTTCAGACTCCTTAAAGGAAAAGGTCCATCTGAGCACTTGTCACTTTAGGCTCATTAAAAATCGAAGGCGACTAGGGTCATCTTTTGCTTTTTCTCGACTCTTAAAAATTGAAAAAGCAAGTTGTGTCAAAGCGTCTAAAATTTATTTTAATTGGAATAACGCCATTGTTTCCTCGTTGGTCTTAGGTTGAGAAAAATGGAGTCCACCAACCAAGGATTTCCCTTAGGGGAAATCCTAGTCCTTTCTCCTCTTGGGGAGATGTTGCTGCACCTCATATGGCCACATTGTCCCTCCCAAGACTGACAATTGGCTTACCCATATGGCTCTTCTCAACCTATGTCGTTCAAACCGCCGCGGTTCCTGAACAATCAAATCAGCAACTAGATGATACTAGAGTTACCCCCCAACCTTCTGCTTCACTTGTTTCTTCCTCCCCTCCTTCCTCTTCGCTTGAAAAAGTTGGTGAAGCTAAAGACCAAGTAATTGAGAAGAAGAAGAAAGGGAGTAAGGAGAAAGAAAAGAAGAAGAAGGAGCCAAAGGTGAAAAGGGGCAACCGTGCATCATCTAGCAAAAATCCACACACTGCACCATCCAAACTGAAATCTCCATGTGTCATTTGCAAAGGGGACCACTATCATCGAGATTGTCCTTGCATCCCTCAGATCTTAAGGGATTGGTCTCCTCATTTGTAAAATCCGGTGTCGTCAACCTCTGACGATCATGTTGAGAGTACACCATCAACTAGCAAAAACGAAGTCTCTGGACAGAAAGGAAAATGTAAATTTCCTTGTAGACTATGCAAAGGCAATCATGCTGTCCACTGTTGCCCATTCCTGGGTGAAGCTAAAAGAGTCTTGGATAACCATCCTGCTTCACCGCTATGGCTTCCTCCTGGGTACAAGAAGCTCTTGCCAAGTCCATCGCTAGTTGAAAACCCGACTGACACGCCCTTGTGGTCGGTCGAAGAATATATCATTGAAGATAAACCCTCTGAGTTCACACCAGACGAAAGTCAAAAGGTTGAGGCGGTAGTCGACCTGGTCTTGTCTCCGAAAGGTCCGTCTTCAGATGATATAGTCACCGAAGAGAATGAAAATGACACTGTTAAAATTATTTTCATAAACACAGACTCCAATGAACATGGGGGAAATCTACCTGTTCCTTTTCCATAGGAAGGAAGTTCATCAGGGTCATATCCGGCCGTTTATTCAGTCCCACCTCCAAGCAACCTAGTCGTTTCCTTCGATTGGAATCTACTAGGTAGACCCACATTTACCATCTAATGTACCATTCTGAATCATTGTACAAGCTTATAGAATGGTCATGGTCGGTACCATCATAGATGAAGGGGCTTCTATGAGTATCCTTTCCTCAACTGCTTGGAAAGCGCTTGGTTCGCCATCACTTCTGCCTGAGATATGAAATCTAACAGGCTTGGATAAAGGAACCAGTTCATCGTTAGGGATCCTTCCAAGTTTGACTATAAATTTGAGAGGGAAAACCGTATATCTGAATGTAATGGTAGTCCAAGGACCCTTAGATTATAATCTACTGCTTGGGAACGACTATATTTATAGCATAGGAGCCATCGTCTCCTCACTCTTTCGAGTAATGTGTTTCTTGCATGAAGGCCGAATGGTCCAGCTCATAGATCAACTTTCATTCCCCGGCTCACACATAGCTAATAGTCAAATGCGATCCCTAACTGGTCTTTTCACGCAAGGAATGTCTCATCAATCTCCAGTCCGTCCACCTGAAGAGCGCGAGTAATTTAGTGGACATGACTGAAACCTAGGGGGCATGCACCCTAGTCTGCTTTGGCAGGAAAACTTCAGGCATAGGGTAAGTTTCCACATAGGAATATGACTGGTCTGACATGCCCATCCGTTTAGGAAAATGGGGTTGGACTGGAATAGGATACCTCAGTTAGAAGGTAGGCCTTTCCCGATAGAACAAATGTTTTTTCTGCAAATTGAAGGGTAACCTGGAAAAGGTAGTCCTTTCCTAACAGAACAAATGTTTTGTCTACAAATTGAAGGGTAACCTGGAAACTCTACTTCGCTATACCCAGGGGCATGCAAACCTTTTTGCACGCAAGTGAAAAGAGACCAACGTAACGCTAACTCTATAGTTCCGCTAACTTTAACTGCTTAAGTTAGGTGAGTGGTCGAAAGGACCGTTCGCCTTCGCAGGGGCTTTATGGCGCCAACAATGTAAAGGAAAAAGTTTTCCTACCTAACATCAGTAGTTAACTAACCCCTAGGATAGTAGTTGGTTGTTCCTAGCTTGCATGCGAGAAGGAGTGGAGCAAAGTTTCGAATGGTGCAAGCTCCTTAAAAGTTGAACCTATCGGTGAGACATATTTATTATATGACTGGCACGAGTAGTTTTTATGCGAAGTTCAAGCTCGTTAAAAATTAAACCTAAGCAATGAGCAAATGTTCCCCCAGATTTTAAGCTCACTAGAAAATGAACCAACCTCCGGTAAATAACCATTGAGAATGCATTATCATCAGCTTTTGAGCCTTGGTCATGTTCCTGCCATCACCTCCACTCTGTTTTAGCCGATCATACGCCTCCATTTGATTGTTTACCCTTTTGAGGAACAACTGCGAAGAGTGATTCAGTTGGCCATCCTTGTGACACTACCGTGATTGGAAAATTCCAAACCTTACATGGAATTAGCAGCTACCCGAATATATCACTCGTTCCTCAAAGATGAGTATCCTTTAAGCTCTTTTCACCTGACTCATAAAATTGTCGAGCAGTTGGCCTCTCCAGCTCATTAAAGCTACTGAGAGTGCTATCCCTCCTCTAGATTTTAATATTTTTGGACTTGAGAGATTATTACACAAAAATATCCAGCGCTTGTCTTGTTCAGCTTGTTAAAACTATCGAAAATTCATCCCTTTCGTATTATTTTATACTTTTTCAGACTTAAGGGATTATATGACGAGAAAGGATTACCAGAGTTTTCTTTCCATCCCTTTTCAGACTCTCTAAAATTGAAAAAGGACCGAGTTGTCTTTGTCGTTAAACTCGTTAAAACCAATAGTTACAAACTTGTCCATGCAGACAAGAATGAGTTTCACTGTCGCTAAGCTCGTTAAAACATAGCGACGGGTTTGCCCGAAGGGAAAATTATAGAACAAGCATATGTTATCCTCCTCAAGCTTGACAAATATAAAGAGGTACTGTTCAGCAATGACTGGGGAAAATTGGGAAGAAAACTTGAAGAAACTTTATTGGTAGTGAGTCGCTCTTGAACATGACTTTCACTCCATCACCATGATTGAGTCGGGTTGGGTTATTCTGTTCACCAGTCATATTACCATTGGTCCACCGTACCATCCATATTTGGTGTTAACACTACCAATCCATTTCAGTGTCACTGATATGTTCAAGAGAAGTCGATCAGAGAATTCACCAATCCATGTTGTGTCTCATCCGTTGCAATACATTCACGCTCCATCCTTTCATGACTGCCACCCTGAACCCTATATCGTCAGATCGTTTTCACCTCCAAAATCATTTGCTCCATTCCATGTCGTAGATGTGGGATTCATTAAGGCCCTCCTACGATGGGTTACTTCTTGTCGACGACAGCTGATTATCCAAGAAGTCAACCTAGGAACAACCCTTTCAGTACTTTGAAGCTTGCATGCCTCAATGGCAAGTTTCTCACTTCCCGCGATAGGTTTACATCAATGGCCTTTGACCGAAATATTTTGCATGGTGTTCGATGCCAAGTCCCTTTTTCACACCACGCGAATTGTACTTAGCACCTTGAGGGTCATCATCATTATCGGTGATTCCTCTCGCGCCTGTTAACATCTTACATCATTGGCTGGTAATAAGGTGATGTCTTTCCATGTTCGACTCCAGAACATTTTCACGTGGATCGACTTGTACTTCGGACGAAGATTAGACAAGTTTGAAGACCCTGGGTCTAGTTTCATCCATCTGGGCTACGATATATTCAGGAAAATAAAGACATCAAATGTACATCATTGCTGCACAGATGATCATCCAAATCAAAGGATGATGACTCTACCAGAATCATCAGTCTACCACACAGACAGTTGTCTGTCCAATGTACATGAAAATGAATTTATAAAGTTGAGCATGAGAATGCCTGCCTCAGCTAGATCATGAAAATGTTATGAAGATAATGTATTATATTGTATCTTATTACAGGTCGCCTTCTAGTTCGAAATAACCTTGGAGATCTACGACCTCGTGCTTTAGGGGGCAACTGTTATAGACATATTTGGGTACTGCAACCCCAATCACATATGTCCATAAACCAAGGGCTTCTGAGTCCCTAAAAGTGTTGTTTCATGCCCTAAAGGAACAAGGTCAGTT
>APFE030156108.1:4476-33214 GCA_000404065.3 Pinus taeda
CATTTATTTATATTTTTATTAATTTACCATACCTCTTTTATAAATATGGTATTTGGCCCATAGGATTCACTTAAATAAAACCTATTCTTGAAAATTAGGGTGAATGGAAGCTTGTAACTCCTAATTTCAAGGGATAAATTTAACTTTTTTACTCTCTCCCTTAAAATAAGGTGGTCTATTTGAGCCGATTTGTAAAAATGTACTATGATACAAAATATTCGCCCACTAAAAATTTAAAACCCCTTAATTTCGACAAAGGGCGAACATTCGCCCCCAAAATTTTCCATGTTTGTGGGGTACACTAATACACCTCATAACTATCGGGTGTACTTGCCTACAAGTCGGAGGACATTGGTACACATAGATCTCAAGTTTGATGAACAGAAGGCCATGCGAATTTCCCTTGAGAGGGAGCTCCAACTACAGGCTGTGGAGGAACTGTTGGTTCCTAAGGACGAGGAGCCATAGACTAATGCGGAGTAGCTGCATGTAGAGGTTCCAAGAGTGGAGACATCCACTCAAGCAAAGTCTTCTAGAGATGGACGGAAGTGCACAAGTGAAGCTGACAGATTATTGGAGGATGCAAGAGAGAATGTGGGAGCACCATCTTATCAGCGCAAATAGAGAAGGTCACTTGAGAGGTACACTGGATACATGGCCCTTGTTGGGGAATGTGTTGAGACCGAGCCATATTCCTTTGAAGAAGCAATGCAACAACTGTTTTGGGTTGATGCTATGGTGGAGGAGTATGACTCCATTGTTTGTGACAATGTTTTGGATGTGGTTCCGAGACCGGAGAACAAGTCAGTTGTGAGTTCCCGTTGGCTTTACAAGGTGAAGCAAGCTGCTGATAGTAGTGTGGAGAAGTGTAAGGCAAGATTTGTTGCATGTGGATTTTCATAGGTCAAGGGGATTTACTATGATGAGACTTTTACTCTTGTCATAAGGTACTCATCTGTCAGATCTATGTTGGAACTATCATCACAGATGGGTTGGAAGATCCATCAGATGGATGTGAAGACTGCATTCCTCAATGACCAGATTGAGGAAGAGGTGTACATAGAGCAGCCGAAAGATTTTGAGATCTTCGATCGTGAGTTGCATGTGTGCCAACTCAAGAGAGCGTTGTACGGGCTGAAGCAAGCACCTCGTGCTTGGTACACCACGATAGACAACTACTTCACTAGGTTGGGATTCACAAAGAGTGAAGCAGATACGAACCTGTACCGCATCGTGGTGCAAGGTAAGTTGTTGATCATCGTACTTTATGTTGATGATCTCATATTGACCGGTGATGATCAGTTGATCGTGTCTTGCAAGGAGGACCTTGCAAGAGAATTCGACATGAAAGATATGGGTCTCATGCATTACTTCCTTGGCATGGAAGTGTGGCATAAGGATGGGGATTTGTTTGTGTCTCAGGGCAAGTATGCCAATGGGATACTCAGGAGATTCCACACGGAGCAAGATGCTGACATTTTGACAAAGGCATTGTCAAAGTGTAAATTTGAGTTCCATAAAGACAGGGTCGGGGTGGCAGATAATCCCTTTATTGTTGAGAGGGAGTGTTGAAATATGGCAACAAGAATATTCCAATTTAATTTTTCCTTGAATTAAATTGTGAATTAAAATCAAATTTAGTTTCAACAGCTACTTGGAAATAATTAATTAATTTATTTTAAATTAATTAGTTGGAGAAATTCAAGTTAGAAGTCTTTTTGAAGTCATGCAAGAGTTATCCCTTAAATTAAGGAGATAAGATTGAGTTATATTTGAGTTGTAATTAGTTAACCTAGTTTACTGAGTTAAGTCCAGTTAAATTTATTCCAAACTATTTGAGGAACTAATAGTGAGTTAACAATCAGTTGATGCATCAATGCACTCAACTACTGCTACTCTAGTTAACTGAAGACTCCCTCATCAGAAACTCATGCATGTCTATTCTGAGAAAGACCCAATTGAGATTAATGTTCAAGGATGGTGTACGATCAGTTGCATGTGTTTTCTCATCGAGAAAACTCATGCATGCAGTCAAGGATTCATCCTTGAGGATTGTGTAGTTTTGAAGACTTGTTTTTCCACTTGGTAATAGGCTAATCATCCATAAGGAACAACGCAAGGAAATAGGAGCTTGGAGGGCAGAGAGGAAGGCTGGAGAGAAGCCAATATTGCATGTGAGCATCTATGAGGATTGTATGTACTAAGGGCTGGCTAGCTATGAGAGCTAAGGCTTTGTATAATTCCTATGTATTTCCACCATGTATGATAATACAATAGTGTGGGGTTTTTATCTGAGGCTTTCCCCAAAGTATTTTCATGTTTATTGTGCCATTGATTCTTCTTCTTCTAGTTATATTGTTCAGCTCGATCTTTAAGCTTCCGCAAATTGATAGTAGAAGTAGGTTATAGTATTTTACTTTGATTTATATTGCATTATCGGGTTAGCCTATCACAGATTTTCTACACATAGATTGGAAGAAAAGCATTCTCAACATAAATTAAACCTCAAGTACAAATAATTAAACTATTCCCAAATGGACAAAATATGATGATGAAACTACCCCTCTAGGAAACCAAGTCACCCCACCACCATGTCTTTGAATTCAAATCCCCACATAGGATGTCAACATTGGTAGAATCAACAAAGGCAAACAAAATTTATGGTGAAAGGAAAATCTAAAAAATTCACAAGGACAAACACCATGAGAAACACTTCTACCAAAAAGATGAAGAGTAAATATTGTTTCGAAGATGCTATGAAGTATTGAATGCTAACTAAAATGACATAAAAAAAACTAGTGCAAAACAACCAAATTTCATATGCATCCTCAACATACATTTCCAACATAAAGAGATCCACTATTGTGAAAATCCTGAGACAAAACCATCACCAATACAATGCTAAACATCAAGTACACTCACCATGAAAAATACCACAAGTAACACCTCCTCTATAGAGACCAAACATTTTGAATATGATGGATTGAATGATAACCAAAAGTAAATAAAAAATCAACACAAGACAGATTAGAAACCACAAGCATCCTCTATGTGCAATCCCCACATAAAGAACTCCACTATGCACAAAACTCAAAGATAAAAACGCTACCAATACAATGTTAACCCTCAAGTCCAATGAATTAAATTGCTCCATGCCATGAGAATAAAATGACAAAATTGTCCCTCCAGAAACCCACATGAACCCATCACTACATCTTGGGATTCAAATCCCAACGTGAGATGTTAATGCAAGAAGAACCAACGCGATCATCGAGGAAGAATCATGGATTTCAGTTGTTGAGACTACATCTAGGCTAATTGGGGTTTTTGAGGTCATTGAATGCATTTTTATAATTCCAACAATGGAAAATTGTAATTCCAACAACTCTTCTATAGTTGGATTTTGGTGAGATTGCTAGAAAATGTGCAAATGATAGAACATTTGTACTCATTGAATGAGCATAGTCTAAATGCTCTACACTTTGCTCTTTTCTGGACATATTTTCTAATCAAATTTACTTGAAATTTGACTAGAATTGTTGAAATTGTATATTTGAGTTGTTGATTTTCTATAATTTAAGTGGCTCTAGAGTTTTTTTTAAATATTGCATCTATTTTTATATTTAAGAATACAATTTTAACAACATGAAATTATAATCTCAAAATTGTTTTTATCACTAAAGTCTAATGAAAAAAGACTAATATATAAAACATTTAAACTCAAATTATTAAAAAAATTATATATTCAAAAGCTCCCACCCTCGGAAGAAAGCCAATCTTGCCCTTTAAATTTTGAAATATTATTTATATAAATTTCAATAAATTTATTAAGTATTGAATTCCAAATAAATTTACAACTTTCTTTGGTCTCACAATATCACAATGAATATGCTAATTTAAACCTACTTTGCATCCTTAATTACTTTATGCAACAAGTGCTCTATATGTTATTGTTTAATGAGTGACTAAATTACAAACCATGACCCACTAAATTTGTGTTTTATATGCTCTATATGTTATTGTTTAATGAGTAACTAAATTCCTAACTACTACCCACTAAATTTGTGCTCTATATGTTATTGTTTAATGAGTGACTAAATTCCTAACCCTGACCCACTAAATTTGTGCTCTATATGTTATTGTTTTAATGAGTGACGTGTGTATATCATGTAAATTCCTAACCATGAACCATTGAATTTGTGGGTTTTTATTTTCTGAAATAAATCCATAGAAGTCTAATCAATGAGGTTATTACTTTTCTAAAATAGATCCATAAAATTCTAATTGATTTTGTGAATTTCGTTTTCTTATAAAACCTTATTTATAAATTCATCCTAATTTTGAGGTTGTAATGAAACTATCACTAAATCATGATCTTGAAACCATGATTTATAAATTAAATCATGATACGGAACCCATAATGCATTGATTTAAAATTCTTCCTAATTTTCAGACATAATGAAATCATGAGTTCGAAACCATGATTTATTGTTGAATTGCAAGTGGATTCATGTTTAAAAATTAATATATTTTGTTTGCTGTTCTCTTGAATCCTCCATCGTAAATGCCTTAACATTTGTAGTATACTTAATTTTCTGAATTTACAAAACTATTCCATGTCAGTTGGGATAGAGACACCCAAGTCCATCTAGGTGCACTGCAAAATCATGATTTTCAAAATCCGACGGGATTTTATCAAATTCCTAAAGAAATTTTTCATTTCTCTGTTGCCCAAGCCCAACTCATCATGCCAATTTCTATGACTCTTCAACCTTCTTCTCTAATTTTTCTTATAGGCAATGAAAGTGAATTCATATGCAACACTACATGGATAAAGTTGTTATTTCCATGCTTCTCAGCCTTTTTATATTGTTGTCATATTTGGATGATGCGACTGCCGCTACTTTCAATTCGTCAAGGGAGTTGCCATATTACACTCATGGCGGAACTAGTAAGTCCCAATTATTTATTGAAAAACATGTTGAATGGAAATATTTCCATATCTTTACAGAATTGTACATTGTTAGATGGAATCAAGGTATTGGAGAACAAACTTAGTGGACACCTAGGCATAGTGTTTCCAATTTCTGTGGAGGTTGTTTCTAATCATTCTAACAGTTTTTCTGGGAATCTTCCTTCCTATTTTGCCAATTACATTGCACTTCAAGTACTAGATTTGAGGAGGGAGAAATAAATTGATAAGCAAACTTCCCGAATATTATGCATCTTTTCAATCATTACAAGTTTTAAGTGTTGGTTATAATAAGATTCAAGGTAGTATTTTTGATTGTATCACAAATCTCTCTAAACTACGAGTGTTGGATTTATCCAATAATGAATTTATAGGGAGAATACCCTTTAATTTAGGGAGACTCCTAGGATTTCAAATATGAAGGTCTTCCCAGTTTAGTGATAATACATTATATATTGATGTCAAGTTATCATTAAGGGCTTTGAGTATTCTCAGACTAACATATGTGTTAGAGAGAAATATTATGTGGACTTGTCCAATAATAATTTCATTGGAGAAATACCCCAAAGATGGGAAATTTGAGTGACTTGCGGTTGTTGAATATATTTAGAAATCACTTGGAAGGGAAAATGTCTACCTCTCTCAGTGAGATATCTACTTTGGAGTAGTTAGACTTGGCTAAAAATAATTTGAGTGGAGGGATTCCTTAAGAACTCTCTAAATTAAACAAGCTGGCATATCTAGATGTGTCATTTAACAGTCTTTGTGGGTGAATCTCAGAAGGAACACAATTGGACACTTTTAGTGTGCCTTCATTCCAAATGAACAAGTGCTTATGTGGTTATCCTTTACAAGCATGGTTATCCTTTTCAAGCATGCAATAAAGCCACCCCCAAAAAATGAGATGGACTCTATGCAAATGTTAGTGAAGATCAAGGATGGTTGAGTAGTGTGGATGAGAATATCTCATTAATTTCATTAGGGTTAGGAGTAGGAATTGTCTTTGGTGGAGTTGTAACATTGATAATTATGTGGGATGGTACCTCCAAAGATAAAACCATTTTATGGAGTGTATCGATTTCCTAAATAACTTATCTTTTATCCAACCAAATACTATTCTCATAAAATATGTACTAAAAATTAAAATAATATCAATATTCTCAAGAATAAAATATGATTGGTTTTTATAATTTATATGTTTTATTTTTCATTACCACTTAATTATGATTTCTTTTTACAATTTCTAGCCTTTTACTTCCTAGTTTACACATATTTCACACTATTTTCAATAGTGTTGTTAGGTCCCTATACTACTAGTATAGCCCCTTATTGTTATTAGTGCAGCCCCCTTATTATAGTGTTGTGCCCATGTAGTCCCCATATTGTTATTATTGTGCCCCATAGAAGCCCACTATTATTATTGTTGTGGCCTTACATTATTATTGTTATGTTGGATCTGATTACATTATGACCCCTTAGACTCATATATATAGAAATGAGGCCTCGTCATTTGTATCATCCAAGACTTGTTCATTTTTGTAATGTAAAGAAGGTTTCCCCCTTGATGAAGCTGATTTCTAAGGCGTTGATCTATCTTTTATATCATTTTGTGAGCTGGTTTCATAACATTTGGTATCAGAGCTTTGGATTCTAGTGTTTTGCTTCTACAAACAAGTCATTGTGGAATTTTCCCGATAACGTTTTTGCTACGAAGTTTCAGAAGCTAAAAAAAAAAACCCATTTGAGCTGAAATCGTGTTGAAGCTCGGGTCCGAATTTCAAATCTTGTATCGCTATAATTTTGGAGATATGATCCAAGGAAGTTAGGGTTTCTGCAGGCTCTCGAGTTACATCCCAAATAGGTGAACTAGGGAAAATTGTCATAACTTTCTCTCTAAGTATCAGATTGAAATTTCATAAGAAGATACCGAAATAGGACGGAATGTACTTTTTGGTGTATTGTTTTTAGGTCTAAAGGTTGAAACAGTAACATGTGGCACTTCGTACAAGTTCATTCTAATGAAAAAGTATATAAGCATGTCATCTTGGGAGATTGGCATAACTCTTTCTTGGAGAATCCAATTTCGATCAGACTAGTGGCATTGGAAAGAGGATGCAAAGGGCTACTGCAAGTCACAATTCCAGACCTTAGAGATCCAAAATTATAGAGTTACAGTTGTTTCAAGATCAAGCTCCTAAAATTAAGAAAATGAGATATGAGGAAGTTTGATGGCAAGGATCCAATAAATTGGATACTACAGATGGAACAATATTTTGATCTACATGATGTACAAATGTTACAAAAGGTACATATTGCATCTTTATATTTAGAATCGAATCAATGTTTATGGTATAAAGGGCTTTGTTCTTGTAAACCACTTGTCACTTGGTCAATTTTTCACGAAGGAAATGATAGTACATTATGAGGATACAAAGAGCAACACCTTCTTTAGCTAATTAATAAATCTCAAACAAAAGGGTTCAATGGCAGAGCACATTTAGGACTTCAAAAAATTGAATATAAGGGTAAATGATATACCAGAGAAGCAAAGGATTGATGTCTTCATAGGTTCTTTAAAGGATAACATTCAACATGAGGTTCATCTTTGGGAACTTGATTCATTAGAGAAGGCATTCAGGTTGGCAATAAAAATTGAAAGCGAAATTATGGAAGCAAGGAATCCTACCACTCACAACTATAAATATGGAAGTGTTTTTTCTCTTATCCTTCCACAACCTACAAGGTTTACGCGACAACAATTGGAAGAAAAAAGATAAAAAGGGCTTTGTTACATTTGTGATAGCAAATACAATAAAGGTCATAAGTGTTCTGATAAGAAATTATTTTACTTAGATTATGAAGAGGAGGAAGAAAAAGATCAAGAAACATCAAAATAAGAGGATATACACTAGGAACCAACCCGAGAGAAAGAAGAAATGAATCCAATAATATCTTGTAAAGCATTGGCAACAATTACCACTCCTCAAACTCTCAAGATAGAAGGACATATCAAGAAGAAAAAGGTTCAAAAAGTGAAAGATCACATCAAGCATAAAGAAATGAATTTGACCATATATTGTAATGCATTGGCAGGAATTACTATCTTGTAAAGCATTGGCGACAATTACCACTCCTCAAACTCTCAAGGTATAAGGACATATCAAGAAGAAAAAGGTTCAAAAAGTGAAAGATCACATCAAGCATAAAGAAATGAATTTGACCATATATTGTAATGCATTGGCAGGAATTACTATCTTGTAAAGCATTGGCGACAATTACCACTCCTCAAACTCTCAAGATAGAAGGACATATCAAGAATAAAAAGGTTCAAAAAGTGAAAGATCACATCAAGCATAAAGAAATGAATTTGACCATATATTGTAATGCATTGGTAGGAATTACTAGTCCTCAAACTATCAAGATAGAAGGACATATCAAGAAGAAAAAGGTAATAGTGTTGATTTATTCGGGCAGTACCCATAATTTTATTCATTGTAAGATAGGGAAGGAATTGAATTTCTTCCCATATTAAGCACTAGAGTGTCAAGTGATGGTTGCAAATAGAAGAACGATAAATTTCTCTAGAAAGTACCATAATATCAAGCTATTGATGGGGGAATATGTTTTGAATAGTCCAATGCTTTCCATTCCAATGGGTGGCGTTGATGTTGTACTAGGAGTCCAATGGCTACAATCTTTGGGGAAATAGGGAAAGGTAATTAGCTCTAACGGCATGAAAAAGATTCCAAAGGAAGAAGAACGTGGCGTAATTTCACATTTATGTTTGCTAGAGGTTCCCATGTCGAAATCATCTATTTCTCCAGATGTCCAAAAAGTCTTGGACAATCATTCTAAGGTATTTGAGACTCCCAAAGGCCTCCCATATATTTGTGATCATGATTATGCTATTCTTTTTGTACGAAGTGTTCCTCCAAACATCAGGCCTTACAGATATCCCTTTGCACAAAAGAGTGAAATTGAATATATGGTTGCATAAATGATAGAGGCTAGTATAATTCAACCTAGTCAAAGTTATTTCTCTGCTCCAGTAGTATTAGTGCACAAGAAGGATGGATCATGGTGCATGTGTATGGATTATAGAGAGCTCAACGAGCTCACTATTAAATATAAATTTCCCATTCCTCTTATTGATGAATTATTTGATGAATTTCATGGAGAAATTTACTTCAGTAAGTTGGACCTTCATGCAGGATATCATCAAATTAGAATGAAGACTGAATACATTCTGAAAACAACATTTAGAACTCATGAGGGTCATTATGAATTTTTGGTCATGCCTTTTGGCCTTACCAGTGCACCTGCTACATTCCAAGGTTTGATGAATTCCATTTTCAAACCCTTCCTTAAAAAATTTATGTTAGTATTTTTTTATGGTATACTAATCTATAGCAAGTGTTGGAAGGATCATGTTCAACGTGTTGATAGAGTGCTCAGATTATTGGATGAGAAACAATTATAATCAAAAGCCTCCAAATGTTGCTTTGGAGTACAAGAGGTGGAATACTTGGGTCATATTGTATCTCATGAAGGTGTTAAGGTAGACCCTCAACAACAACAATTTCTCCAACTCTTAAAGGATAACCTCACTTTGGCAAAGAATCGAATGAAACAATAGGCTGATCAACATCGCAACACAAGAAGTTTTGATATAGGTGACTGGGTATTTTTACGAATACAACCATATAAACAAATTTCCCTCAAGCAAGCTAAGAAGTATAATAAATTCTCACCAAAGTATTATGGCCCTTACAAGGTGTTGCAAAAGATTGGCACTATGGCATACAAATTGGAGCTTCCTGCATCTTCCCGAGTGCCCCCAGTTTTCCATGTTTCATTCTTAAAGAAGTTTATAAGTGACAAGCTCCCATTTCAAACAATATTTTCGGAACTTGACGAGCAAGGAAAAAATATATTGGAACCCAAAGAAGTCACAGAAACAAGAACCTGACAACTATGAAATTGATCAATTTCAAAGTATCTCATCAAGTGGAAGAACTTACCCACTAATGATTCCACATGGGAGGACAAGAATTTTATACAGAAGCATCCAGAACTACTCAAGTGTTGAGGACAACACTTTTTGAAGGAGAGGGGCATGTTAGGTCCCTATACTACTAGTGTAACCCCTTATTGTTACTAGTGCAACCCCCTTATTATATTGTTGTGCCCATGTAGTCCCCATATTGTTATTATTGTGCCCCATAGAAGCCCACTATTGTTATTGTTGTGCCCTTACATTATTATTGTTATGTCAGCTTTGATTACATTATGACCCCTTAGACTCCTATATATATAGAAAGGAGGTATTATCATTTGTATCATCCAAGAATTTTTCATTTGTGTAATGTGAAGGAGGTTGTCCCCTCGAAGAGGCTGATTTCTAAGGCGTTGATCTATCTTTTCTATCTTTTTGTGAGTTGGTTTCATAACAAGCGAGCACAATGAAGTGACATATGGCTTCTATGTTTGGGTTTTTTCATAGATTTTGAAAGAAACATTCTCGGTTGACAATATTTATGAAAAATTAACCCTTTTTTATGATTTTTATCTCGTTTCAAATGTCTTTCATAGGTCATTTGATTAATCTATTTTAATTTAATTTGTAAATTATGTTTACTTATCGAGTGAAATTGATGATTATTTGTATTTATATTTTAATTTGGGTAAAAAATTAGATGATTATTGCAATCCTAAAATTTAGTGTATTGAGAAAAATAATTTTGAAAATACTAGACCAAGATAATCAAGGCATCTAGCCAAGTTGGAATATCTCTCTTTATTCATTAATCTTATGAGTTGAAGTATTGAGCTTCTCTGAGAGGATGCACATCTCTATAAGTATTGGACATTTATTTTAACAATCGTGTTGGTCACACCCTTTCAACTCTGTGAAATTATACTTAGTCATTAAGTATTGTTTTTTCATAAACAAGTCAAGTGGAAGAAGTCTAGTTGAATTGGACTTGCTATAGAACTTACATTCCTTTATCTATATTCCACAACATGTTGGGATAAAATTCCTCTATCTCTAGGAAAGTTTTCTTCTCTTTTTACAATCTCTTGCTTCAAATAAGCTAATTGGTAATATCCTTGAAGTCATTACCAAATTAGGCAAGTTGACCCTTCTAACTTTTTATTCTAACATGTTAAAAAGAAACATACTTGAGGTAATTCACATTTAATCAATTTGGAGCCTTTATTTTCATACCAATAATCTAAAGGGTATCAACAAATATGTGTATCTAAGACTATTAAGTTTTTCCGCGAAAAATTTGCATGCAAATATACCCATGTATTGTTAAGACCTGGATATTGATTTATTACATTTCTATTATTGTATTATTGTCATCCTTATTAGTTAACTAGGTTTTTCAATGGTCAAATAGACTCTTAAATTGTAATTGTATCATTTTTCTACTATATATACTAAGGAGACTTTGTTTAAGAGATAATCTCATCCTGCACATTTTCTATATTATGAATGGAGGTTGCCTCCCAAAGAGGCTTCTCATTAATTGTTCTCCCATTCTCAAAGACGAAGTTGCTTCTCTTTACATTTTTATAATATTTGGGTGTTTAATGCGTGACATTGAACTCATTCAAAGAAATATGCCTCTAGAGAACTCATCCATGATACCTAAAGAATGTGAAGGCTTAGTGAACTAGGTATCCTGATGCAAGAGCATCCAGCTCACCGTAATTGGGCAGAAAGAACTCCAACCAGGTTCAAAAGCTAGTGACCAATTGAACTGTCAAATTCTTATGGGAATAGTTTTTCTTTTTATTTTATTTACAAAATCAACAAAAGTTAGATACCTCTTTTATTTTCCAGTTTAGGATTTCTGTAGTTTCAATTGTTAATTAGAGAGTAGTCCATGTAATTAGGGAAAATAGCAATCAACTGTTCCTACAAGTCTTGGAATACCAAATGAGTATAGTTATTGATAGAAGTAGAAATTATGTAACCATATTCTGTAACAGTTAAACTAACTGTAAGCATCAACTGAAAACAGAGGGCTATAAAGCCAAAACAAATGTAACAGAATGGGGTTTAGTTCAGGAGAGGAAAGTTGAGTCAATTCAGAAGAAAAAGAAATAGAAAAGACCAAGCATTCAAAAACAGAGAAGCTATTGTCCATCTAAATTATCTGTATCAGTATTTGTTTAACATTCATTTACGTTTTCACCATCTAACGAGCTACTGTATCATCATTATTTATTAAATTGTTATGGCTACTGTGTAAACATTATTCACAGTTGAATACCAAGCAAATAGACAGAATCTTAATGAATTCAGAGTTACCAAACTAACAGTCACCTATTCATTTTATGCACGCGGTGAAGCAACAGTTCCAATTCATAATGTTCAGTTAACAACGACCGAGAATACAAACAACAACGTTTACAAGCTTTCCAACATTCGAATGCACAGAAGGACGAACGATAACCAAAGCCGAATACGCAGAGGTAACAAAACAACCATACAGTTTTTCTTTTACATCCAAAATTTCATTTCAATTGCCACCGAACAAAGTTTACAATATTATTGGTAGAGCCGAGCCATATTACGGAGGACAGAGACCATTAAAGACAAAAATAGAGCCGAATATGACTGAAGGTCGAAAACCCATGCCAAATCGAAAAACCCCGAGTGAGGGTTTGAACCAAACAAACAACTAGAGGCCACAAAATTCTCATACATCTCACATAGAGGCGACGAAATTAAATTACAGTCGAATAGCATGTACAGTGACTAAATAACCAGACCAGGAGATGGGTCGCCCTGAGAAACCAAAAATTACAGACAAAGAATGAAGTTTCAGGCCTACCCAGGAGGCAAACAACCAAAATAACCAAGCGTAGGAGGATACGCCGCCCAAGTCACCAACAAAGACCTGCAAGAAACCAAAAGCGAGGCATTAGCATGTACGGTGAAAGAAAAACTCAGAAGTGACAAAACCCTGTAAGGAGCCAACGTTTCGAAAAGGATTCTTACCTGGAGAGCACGGCCAGACGCCACAGCGTGACAAGCTGAACGAAACTGAGCAACTGTAGAGCAAAGGAACGAGTTGGGTTAGACCCAGAATCAAATGAAGAGCCAAATTGAAGCATGGATGGGTTTCCTTACCTGTGTTTAGCTGAGGACGCGTGCCTGAGAAGCTCTGTGCTTCCAACCAAGACTAGTGCCATGTTGTGAGAACGCGGATAACCACAAACAAATACCAACAAACGGAATTCGGAATAGAGACCTCAGAGAACCAGAAAGGCATACACTAAAAACACAGTGAAATCCATTAAGAGCGAACGAAGGGATTGAGTTAAGACCACAGCATAAATACAGCCAACAGGCACCGTAACCACAGCTAGAAGCAAGTAAACTAACCAGAAACCGACGCATACAAGAACCAGTGAAGTAGTAGAGTAACTTACCAAAATCGAGCCACGGAACCAGGCCGAATAACCTCCACAGTCAAACAATTTTTCCATAAAATGAACAAACAGGTCAACCAGAGGTGGAACTAAGTTTTCAGATAGCATTCGGAGCCAGCAAACCCACAGCATAATACATACAAAGTTTCGTTGCAGAGCCAATAAACCCATAGCACAACACATACACAGTTTCGTTGCAGAGCAAACAAACCCTCGACGGCAGCAGAGCAAAATAACAAGGAACAATCCAGAGAGCGCGAGAAAGGTAGGGTTAAGGCGTGGTTCAAGGTAGAGTACTACCCATTAACTTCTGCATTTACTATCCCAGCTACCACCATCACAAAGAACCGTAGGCAAAGATATTTCGTCCGCCACGTAATCTATCCGGGTGTATAATAAAGCATAAAGCGTTGCCAAGTGGGCTGGGTCCCATCAGAGTGGTATCAGAGCAGTTTAAGTTGAAGATATTTGGGAGAAATGGATATAGGTAGATGAGGACGAGGCCGAGGTGCTCGTAGAATGGGAGATGAGGCATTACGAGAAGAACTCAGAGTTCTTACTGCTCGAGTGGAAGCAGTAGAGGCAGGCAGGAGAAGAGATCCAGAATTGGGTGATGTGAGTGAAGAAGAAGTGGAAGTGGCAACAGATGGGCCTGAAGGTGACTCACCAGAAGTGAAGTTATTGAAGTCTGTATTATTGTCAAATAGCAGACCAAAACCAGAAATACCAACTTACGATGGCAGTTTGTCTATTGACGTTGTGTTAGATTGGATTAGCAAGATGGATAAGTATTTTGAATGCGAAGAAATTAGTGAAGACCGTAGGGTCAAGTTTGCAGCGACAAAGCTGAAAGGACACGCAACCCTGTGGTGGGACAGTGTCCAGAATGAGAGAAAGAGGTTGAACAAGCCTCCGATAAAGACTTGGGCAAGGATGGTAGCTAAATTGAAGGGCATATTTCTGCCAAGAGATTATCAAATTGCGTTACATAGGCAAGTTCACAACTTGAGACAGAGAGGTCTGACGGTGAAAGAATATACAGAGGAATTTTATCAGGTAAACTTGCGAGCAGGATATACAGAGGATACAGCAGAGAGGATAGCCAGATATGTGAATGGGCTGAGGATGGAGATTTTAGACGAAATAAGTATTCTGTCTCCCAACAATACGGAGGAGGCATATCAGAGTGCAGTTAAAGCAGAGGAAAAGCTTAACCGAATACGGAATACCCGGAGAGGACGAGGGTCTAATAGAGGAAGAGGCCAGTCCTATGCCAGGAGCCGAACTGCCAGCAACAGCGAAGAAGCCAGCAATTCGAGGACTTCGGGAATAGCAAAAAAAGGAGATGGAACGAGGGGTGGTAGATCGTTTCAGCGCGGTAGAGGAAATGGTCGTGGAAGGGGAACTGGATACCAGTGTTACAGATGCCACAAGTGGGGACACTACTCTTTTGAGTGCCCAGAAACATATTCAACTGGATAGCGAGGCGCATATGTGGCACAGCCAGAGGAAGCAGCAGCACCTCCTCAAGAGGCAGAAAATGCCCCAGAAACAGGAGAAGCTTTAGTGTTGCATAAGGTGTTGGTGAAGCCAGTTGATGAGAGTATTGAACAGACACAACGGAAAGCTCTGTTCAGAACAGTTTGTAAATCGCAAGGTAAGTGTTGTAAAATGATAATTGATAGTGGAAGTACTGACAATTTGGTGTTAGTCGAGATGGTGGAGAAGTTAGGACTGAAACGTTTGAAACACCCCACTCCATATCGAGTTTCATGGTTACAGAAAGGAAACCAGTTGCTGGTGGATGAGCAGAGTGAAGTGGAATTTCATATATGACGTTACAAAGACAAAATTATTTGCGACATTATGCCAATGGATGTGTGCCACATCTTATTGGGCAGACCTTGGCAATATGACAGAAAAGTGACACATGATGGGGTATTGAATTGTTATAAGTTTGAAAAAGACGGGGTTAAGCATACCCTTGTGCCTATCAGAGAGGAGAAAGAGGCAGTTGAGGTAAACGAACCAAAGGCGTTGCTTATGAATAGAAAACAATTTTTGAAGCAAGTTGAAAACAGTGAGATGAATTATGATGTAGTTAGAAAGACAAGGACGGTTTTGTTACACACAGAAATCACAGATTTTCCTGTAGAAATATAACAGATGTTGGAAGAATCTACAGATATAGTAGTAGATGACTTGTCGGATAAGTTACCTCCCAAGCAGAGCATTAGTCACCACATTGATTTCATACCAGGGGCCAGCTTACCGAATAAGGCAGCTTATTGAATGAGCCCCAAGGATAATGAAGAAATTAGAAAATAGGTGCAGGAGCTATTGGATAAAGGATTGATCAGAGAAAGTTTGAGCCCATGTGCTGTACCAACAGTTCTCGCCCCCAAAAATGGAGGAGAATGGCGGATGTACACTGATTCCAGGGCCATCAATAAAATCACCATACGGTACAGATTTCCGTTACCGCGCATGGATGATATGATGGACTGTTTGAGCGGGGCAACTTACTTTTCTAAGATAGATTTAAAAAGTGGATATCACCAGTTTCAGATACGTGAAGGAGATGAATGGAAGACAACTTTTAAAACAAATGAGGGCCTATATGAATGGTTGATCATGCCGTTCGGGTTGAGCAATGCGCCCAGCACCTTCATGAGAATCATGAATGAGATGCTAAAGGAGTATATTGGGAAATTTGTAATTGTTTATTTGGATGACATACTTATTTTTAGTAAGACACGAGCAGAACACCTTCGGCATCTGCGTAAAGTGTTAGAGAAGCTACAACAGAACAAATTATTGATCAATCTGAAGAAATGTATGTTTTTACAGAGAGAACTAATTTATCTGGGATTTGTGATAGCAGAGAACGAATTAAAGATGGATCCAGAGAAAGTGACAGCAATCATAAATTGGCCGTCACCGAAGAATTTTTTTGAGGTATGAAGTTTTCACGGATTAACGAGTTTTTACAGGAAGTTTATTAGAGATTTCAGTAGAATCTGTGCTCCTATGTTGGAGACCATCAGAAAGGCCAGCCAACCTTTTCGATGGACAGAAGCGGTAGAAAAGAGCTTTCAGCTATTGAAGAGGAAAATAACAGAAAGACCGATTCTCAGGCTACCAGACTTTCAAAAATTATTTCAGGTACGTTGTGATGCTAGTGGAACAGCAATCGGGGCTATACTCAGCGAGGAGGACAGACCAGTGGCGTTCTTCAGTGAAAAACTGAATGAGAGTAGACAGAAGTACTCCTCATACGATAAGGAATTCTACGCAGTGGTACAAGCGCTAAGACACTGGAGGCATTATTTGTTGGGAAACGAGTTCGTGCTGTTTTCAGATAATTCTGCATTACAATATGTAATGCAGCAACATAAACTTAATCATAAACATGCCAAATGGGTGGAGTACTTACAGAGTTTTAATTTTGTGCTGAAACATATCAGCGGACAAGCAAATAAGGTGGCCGACGCATTGAGCAGAAAAGCTCTACTTTTACAGGAAAGCACTGTATAGGTTTTGGGTTTTGAACATCTACGAGATCTTTATAAGATAGACACAGATTTCAGAGAAGCCTATGAGGCGTGCCAAAACCCTTTGATAAGGGGAAATAGTCCTTGGTTGGATTACAACCTACAGGAGAAATTGCTTTTTAAGGGAGGACAATTGTGTATCCCCAGCTGTTCTATGAGGGAGAATATTATTCGTGAAAAACACAGTGGGGGTTTGGCTGGACACTTCGGTATAGACAAGACCTTGGAGAAACTTAGTCATTTTTATTTTTGGCCAAGAATGCGACGAGACGTACAACGTTTTGTGGCTAAGTGTAAGGTGTGTCAATTAGCAAAGGGACATAGCCAGAACATAGGATTGTATACGCCATTGCCTATTGCAGGCAGACCTTGGGATTCAGTGAGTTTAGATTTTGTTTTGGGACTGCCAAAAATGTGGAAAGGTTATGATTCGGTGATGGTAGTGGTGGATCATTTCTCAAAAATGGCACATTTTGTACCTTGTCGGAAAACTAGTGACGCCACTCACGTGGCCCACTTGTTTTTTAATGAGATTGTCAGATTACACGGGTTTCCAACAACCATCCTATCAGACAGAGACGTGAAGTTCATAGGACATTTTTGGCGTACGTTAGGGAAAAAAATGAACACCCAATTAAGCTACAGTTCTGCTTATCAAGCGCAAACCGACGGGCAGACAGAGGTTGTGAATAGAAGTCTGGGAAATCTGTTACGTAGCTTAGTTGGAGAGAATTCTCGAATGTGGGACCGAGTGCTAGCGCAAGCAGAGTTTGCTTACAACGATTCGCCGAATCGTAGCGCGGGTCTCAGTCCCTTTCAGATCCTATATGGCATGCACCCTCATGGAGTGCATGAACTTCGGGATCTTGGTTTACAGGAACGACGGAGTGCGGATGGAGAAGATTTTGCTAATGCAATGAGGGATTTACATGAACAGGTGAAAGCAAAATTACAGGACAGCAGCTCGAAGTATAAGGAACACACAGATTTAAGAAGAAGAGAAGTTCATTTTGAGGTAGGGGACAAAGTTCTGGTACACCTGCGCAAGGAACGTTTCCCTAAGGGTATGTACAATAAACTGAAGTACAAGAATATAGGGCCTTGTAAGATCTTGCGAAAGTTTTCAGCAAATGCCTACGAAATACAACTACCACCTGGAGTAGGCATATCACCTATCTTCAATGTGGCAGATCTATTTCCGTATACAGGTGATCTGTTGGAGGAAAAAAAGGATGAACCCGGACAATCCACGCGGAACACCCAGGAAGATGGAGAAACTTGGAAAAGACAAATGCCTTATGTCCAACCTCCTAAGATCGAAGGCATCCTCGAAACTCAGGTAGTTAGGCGTACTCGGCGGAAAAATTATTTTCAGTACCTGGTCAAGTGGAAGAACTGTCCGATTGAGGACAGCTCATGGCTTGACGCCAGGCAGATTGAACGGACAGGAACATCAGTAGAGGAGCTCATGAACCGGAGTCATGATCTCTTTTCACCCTAGGAGCCTGATGCAGGAGCATCCAACTCACCATAATTGGGCAGAAAGAACTCCAACCAGGTTCAAAAGCTAGTGACCGATTGAACTGTCAAATTCTTATGGGAATAGTTTTTCTTTTTATTTTATTTACAAAATCAGCAAAAGTTAGATACCTCTTTTATTTTCCAGTTTAGGATTGTTGTAGTTTCAATTGTTAATTAGAGAGTAGTCCATGTAATTAGGGAAAATAACAATCAACTGTTCCTACAAGTCTTGGAATACCAAATGAGTATACTTATTGATAGAAGTAGAAATTATGTAACCATATTCTGTAACAGTTAAACTAACTGTAAGCATCAACTGAAAACAGAGGGCTATAAAGCCAAAACAAATGTAACAGAATGGGGTTCAGTTCAGGAGAGGAAAGTTGAGTCAATTCAGAAGAAAAAGAAATAGAAAAGACCAAGCATTCAAAAACAGAGAAGCTATTGTCCATCTAAATTATCTGTATCAGTATTTGTTTAACATTCATTTACGTTTTCACCATCTAACGAGATACTGTATAATCATTATTTATTAAATTGTTATGGCTACTGTGTAAACATTATTCACAGTCGATTACCAAGCAAATAGACAGAATCTTAATGAATTCAGAGTTGCCAAACTAACAGTGACCTATTCATTTTATGCACGCTGTGAAGCAACAGTCCCAATTCATAATGTTCAGTTAACAACGACTGAGAATACAAACAACAACGTTTACAAGCTTTCCAACGTTCGAATGCACAGAAGGACGAACGATAACCAAAGCCGAATACGCAGAGGTAACAAAACAACCATACAATTTTTCTTTTACATCCAAAATTTCATTTGAATTTCCACACAACAAAGTTTACAATATTATTGGTAGAGCCGAGCCATATTACGGATGATAGAGACCATTAAAGACATAAATAGAGCCGAATACAACTGAAGGTCGAAAACCCATGCCAAATCGAAAAACCCCGAGTTAGGGTTTGAACCAAACAAACAACCAGAGGCCACAAAATTCTCATACATCTCACACAGAGGCGACGGAATTAAATTACAGTCGAATAGCATGTACAGTGACTAAATAACCAGACCAGGAGACAGGTCACCCTCAGAAACCAAAAATTACAGGCAGAGAATGAAGTTTCAGGCCTACCCAGGAGGCCAACAACCAAAATAACCAAGCGTAGGAGGATACGCTGGCTAGGTCACCAAAAAAGACCTGCAAGAAACCAAAAGCGAGGCATTAGCGTGTACGGTGAAAGAAAAACTCAGAAGTGACAAAACCCTGTAAGGAGCCAACGTTTCGAAAAGGATTCTTACCTGGAGAGCGTGGCCAGATGCCACAGCGTGACAAGCTGAACGAAACTGAGCAACTGTAGAGCAAAGGAACGAGTTGGGTTAGACCCAGAATCAAATGAAAAGCCAAATTGAAGCATGGACGGGTTTCCTTACCTTTGTTTAGCTGAGGACGCATGCCTGAGAAGCCCTGTGCTTCCAACCAAGACCAGTGCCATATTGTCAGAAGGCGGATAACCACAAACAAATACCAACAAACGGAATTCGGAACAGAGACCTCAGAGAACCAGAAAGGCATACAGTAAAAACATAGTGAAAGCCATTAACAGCGAACGGAGGGATTGAGTTAAGACTACAGCATAAATACAGCCAACAGGCACCGTAACCACAGCTAGAAGCAAGTAAACTATCCAGAAACCCACGCATACAAGAACCAGTGAAGTAGCAGAGTAACTTACCAAAATCGAGCCACGGAACTAGGCCGAATAACCTCCACAGTCAAACAATTTTTCCATAAAATGAATGAATAGGTCAACCAAAGGTGGAACTAAGTTTTCAGACAGCATCCAGAGCCAGCAAACCCACAGCATAATACGTACAAAGTTTCGTTGCAGAGCCAATAAACCCATAGCACAACGCATACACAGTTTCGTTGCAGAGCAAACAAACCCTCAACGACAGCAGAGAAAAATAACAAGGAACAATCCAGAGAGCGCGAGAAAGGTAGGGTTAAGGCGTGGTTCGAGGTAGAGTAATGCCCATTAACTTCTGCATTTACTATCCCAGCTACCACCGTCACAAAGAACCGCGGGCAAAGATATTTTGTCCGCCACGTAATCTATCCGGGTGTATAATAAAGCATAAAGCGTTGGCAAGTGGGCTGGGTCCCATCATATCCCAACTGAGGAACCCATTTAATGGGATGTGTAATATTGTGATGAAAATGTTTACTAGGCATATTCATAAGAAATCCATAAAAGAGAAACCAAATGTAAAATGGAAATGTTGATGGATCAAAATATGGAAAGTTTGATGGATTAAAACATGGAAGTTAAAGATAAAATGAATAAGTTGATGGATCAAAAGATATAATCATAGAAAAATACATGGAACCCATTTTCCTACATACCCTAGATAAGAGGTTCCCTAAAAGTCATATTATTACTTAAAGAAATCATGAAAATAAGGAGAACTAAATTGTTGAACACTAGTCACGTATGGGGAGCATTTTAACACATTTGGAGGAAATAAACGTTGAGTCATAAAATTATGGTCATTCATCACTCCCAAATATACAAAAGGTAACTCTTGCCATGAGGGCTTCACAAGGGGAGAAATACCATACCACATGCATTCATATTGGGGGATATATAATGAGGAAAGAGTGAAATAATATATTGAGCATGTAATAGGGAGTAAATGGGTTTTTTATTGGCAAGTATAAAAAATAGAGCTCAAAGGTAATGAAAAAATATAAAGGGTTATAAAAATGTTAATGAAAAAATGGATATCTACAATATCTAGTGAAAGTAGGGTTTTTTTTTCTTTTCTTTTTTTTTCTTTTTTTAAATTGGGAAGGTTTATTATTTTCATATTGGTAAGGGGGTTAAATAATGTGATTTTTAGAGGTATTTTACAATATGTAGTCAAATTAAGAATATTTTTTAGTATGCCATGAATGCACATGACATGTTAGAGGTTCATTGAGTGAAGCCCCCATATTGACTCTTGCATCCTTGTATCTAGAACCTAATCAATTAGTTTGATACTAATGCCTTTGTGAAAGAAAAAAGGATTATATTGTCTCTTGGTCCATTTTTAGGAATGAATTGATAGCAGCTTATGAGGATATTAAGGGCAACAAATTTCTTTAGTAAATTAATAAATCTCTAACAAAGATGTCTAATAAAAAACATACTCATCAACTTTAAAACCTAAGTTTCCAATTAAAGAACATCGCAGAGCATAGTTTTTAGATATCTTTACGAGCACATTAAAGGAGAGCACACAATATGAGGTGCATTTCTTGGAACCTAAATCCATAGAAAATTATTTTAATCCAGTATGGAAAATTTAAAGAAAAAATATAGCTATTAGAAGGATGTTAACTGAAAATATATAGAGAACCATGTTCTCTCTCCTAGCATAAGTCGACCTAAAAGCATGACACTTCAACAAATGGATGAATGAAGAGAAAAAAGACTATGGTTCAATTGTGATGACAAGTACAATAAAGTACATAAGTTTGGTGAGAGGATAGTATCTTACATAGATTGTGAGGACGAATAAGATCAATAATTGGAATTATTTCAAGATGTAGTATTAGGAGGCACTCCTCCAAGCATAACTTGTTATGAATTGGTTGGCATCAACATTTCTTAAACTGTTTACATAGAATAGTATATCACAATAAAAATTTAAGAGTGTTGATTACTTTTGGTAGTACCCATAACTTCATTTATTTCAAATTAGCCAAAATTCTCAATTGCTTTATATATCTAGCACTAGAGTTTCAAGTAACAATTACAAATGGAGGTATCATACATTGTTCAAGGACGTGCATTAGTATTAAGATCACCATGGGGAGTATTTACTAGATAGTTCAATATTTTCAATTCAAATGGGTGGTGTTGATGTTGAATTAGAGGTCCATCGGTTAAAGTCATTGAGAACAATGGGTCTTAATTATGAGAAAATTTGCATCATCTTTTCCTCAGAAAGTTGGGAAATGACAAAATCAAAGGTAAGCATTTGAAACTCTCTACAATGATAAGATATAATGACATGAAAAAAGTGCTAAAAAAAGGGAAACCATAGTGTAATTGCACAAATGTGCTCACTATGTGATCAAATAGCTAGATCCTCTATTCCCATGGATCTTCACAAAGTTATTAACAATCATTCCGTTGACAGTGCTAGAAATCTTCCAACATACAAATGGTCTCCCCGATGTGAAGTCCCAATTAGACCTCACACCATTTGGACTAGGGGTCCCATTCGGAGTATCGAATCAACCACCATAAATTAAGGTTTGCCTTGGTTGTAGGAAATATTATAGGAGAGTACACACATAACCTTTAAAATTAGCAAGTAAGTTGACATTGTGAAACACAATTTGAAATGTGTAAATAGAGACTTTCACGAAGGGGCAGTAAAGAGCGAGTCTCTCAAAGGAAACTAATAGTACTAACCTAAGAGAGGAACATGAGCACGGAAAGATTCATTAGTTATCTAGAGAAATAGTTCACATAGACACAACGATCATTAAATAAAATAAAACACACGTTCAATAAGATAAGCACCAAAACCAATGAAGTAGTTCAATTTCTTTAGTACATATGAACATAACATATATCGCAAAAATATGAAGAACAATATTATAACTTTCATGATACATGGATGAAAGTGTGTTGGCTCAATGAGATTCTGATTATTAAGTGAAAGATCCAAGTACATAGTTATAATGATGAGCCACTAGCTCTAGTATTGGAACATTAAGTCATTATTGCTTCTCCAAGGAATGATCTTCTCTCCTATGTCAAGTTGAAGAAGCCAAGGACAACTCTAAAAAATATAAGGCTCCAAAAATCCCTTTACTTGAGTTATGAGGGTCTATTTATAACAAGAGAAATGACCTTTCATATCCTCATGACTTTTGAGCTACCCTCGTGACTTTTAGACTCCTAAATTACCTTTAAAATTCTATATGATTCTTTGGTCCACATGTGACTTTTCATATTCCATATGTGACTCTTGGACTTCAATATTACATTTTTTCATTTTCCTTTTGATGATATATAATTACGTTCCACATGATGTGGCCATACATATTGACACATGACATTTTCATGACACTTGTACAAGCCATGACTTAGTGTTGATGACATGGATCTTCATGATTATAAGGCAATGCCAAGTTTCTTTCCTTGCTACTATTTCTTGCATTCTTAATGATAGATATGATTTATGCTTCATATTCATCTTCACACTCCAAAAGATCTTGGATCAATGTTAGAACCTTCCGAGTCATCATGAAATGTCCTTCTTATGTCGGTGTCGGGATCTCTTAATGTTATCATGGTGGTTCTTTGTCATGCTTCTTCTCTACAAGTGCTTCTTTGTCTCTCCTTGAAATCTTCCTTGAGCATATCCTTTCCATGTTGAGATGGTACACCTATCAATGAGGATCACTCATGAAAAGGCAAGGTTAGTCTTGAAAATAATCTATTCTACCCCTACTTTTCTCATGGAAGAAGTTCCTTATGATGGGCTTGTACAAGAACTAAGGAGGAAGGGTTTGTTGAAGATGGCAGAGTTGATCTTAACAATGGTTGAGGAAGGTGCCATTTCTCACTAGAACTGCACCATGCACTATGAGGAGGGGATCTTCAAGGTCCATCGCATTGAGCAAGTGTAAGAGGCGAGGATGATAAACTTGTTGAATAAAACTGTGAAGTGCATAGGGCTCAAGGGAGAAGGAAACAATGATAGTGCAGTTGTGCTTCACAGTGGCTAAGGGAAGGCCTCACTATGGACTAGAACTACGCAACGTGTAGAAGGGAAGAGGTAGGACAAGCTTCAACACAGTGGGGGATTCTAGTGGAAAAGGTTTGATAACCTGTTGACTAGAATTTTGCCATGCGCTAAGAAGGAAGAGGAGGCTTAAGTGTAGATTTTCTTGTAGATTCATAGCTCATGTAATTTCCTAAAACACAAGACAAGAATCTACTGTACTCTTTATAGTGGAAGCACATAAATATCGATGAAAATAGTAATCGACAAGAGGAAGATAATCAATGGCACATAACATAATATTTATCTAGGGAAAGCCACAACTCAAAACCCTACTATCTATATTGCATTAATCAGAAATCCAAGATGAGAATACAATGCTTGTTCTCACTAGAATAATCCCTGCACAAGTATAATCAACTCTCAGCTCACAGGATAGCTCAAGCCAAATCCCTATTTTGCAGCTCTCCAAGCCCCTATTTCCTTGCACAATTCCTACGATGAATAACCTGTATTTAAAGGGAATTGATGCTTCCAAAACTACGCAATCCTAATTAGGTCTTTTTCCTGATTGCATGCATGATATTTACAACTTAGTAAATCATAGAACTGATAATACATTGTCCCTTCACTCTACTCTCAACTGGGTCTTCCTCATAACTGACATGCATGAGTTTCTGATTAGTGAATCTTCAATTATCTGGAGTAGCAGCTATGGATGCACCAGTGCACTAACTGACTGCTAATCTTATACTAGTTCAACAAACAATTAGAACTAGTCTAACTGACTATAACTTAATAAACTGAGTTATCTAATTACAACTAAATCTAAACTCATATTGGACCCCTAGAATCTAGGGAGAACACTTACATGGTTTCCAAAAGACTTCCAACTCGAAATTCCTAAGTTAACTAAGTCAACTTAACTTAGTTAACTATTACAAGTTGCTATGAGAAAATAATTACAAATTAATTCAAAATTTAATTAAGGGACACATTAAATTGGAATTTCTAGATGTTATTTTTAACATTTCTTGTTGCTATTTTTAGCACTCCCTCTCAACAAGAAAGGAATTCAACTCTATCCTGATCCTGAACCTTTGGAATGTTTTGCATTCAACACTTCTCTATAGTGTTGTAGGTACAACAACTCCAAAAAGAATAAGAAATATCCAGCCTGAATCAGTATGGTGCATATATCATCAAAGTCTCTGACTACTACAACCTCTGTCGACTGAAAAAAATATGTGCTTCTATTGACTCCGCCTTTCTAAACTTTTTGTCAAACCTTCTCTGCGGTCTTAAGTATCTGACTTCTCTAGCCTCTTCCATTTTGATCTCTGACTACATCAATTGCCACTAATTCATCTTGCTACTATGTATTGTTGGATCCCATAGCAAGGTATGGTCCAAGAGATAAAAACTCTCAATGGAACCTGCCCAGTTTCAGCCCTCTTGGGACTCTCATTTCACATTGCCCCACCTCACACCTGGATGTATCACCACATGTGCTCCCTTTGTTCACTTAGCTCGAAATTTCCCGCTACTGGAGGTCTTTGCATGAGTGGATGCCTCCATCCATTCTCCTCTCTACTTCTCCAATTGTGGCTACTCCACAATTTTCTAAAGTTGCTTCTAAGGATTCTTTTGGGGTTGCATGTTGAGAGGTAATTTACTCTCCCTCTCAACCAATAGGTCTCTAACCTTTTCCTTGATCCTCAAGACTTTGCATGCATCTTGTACCTTAAGAGCATACAGGTTCTTGACCCATGCACCGATATGTTTCACCTATCCCATGGTGATGTGTCTAAGGAAAACCTCTCCCTTACTAAAAATCACATCATTGCCACGGTCTTCCAATTCCGTGACTGAAACAAGATTCGTCTTTAGTCCTAGAACATACATCACATCTGTGATCCTGAGAGGGGAGCCAAACTCCCTCTGAAAGGTAATCGTACTGATCCCAGTAGCTCTATACCTCCTGTTATCTCCAAAATCTATGATCTTCTCAAGGTCTTTCTCCTCAAAATCACTAAAGAGATCTCTATTCCCCATCATATGGAATGAGGCGCCACTATCAAGATACCAAACACCTCCCATTATAGTATTGGACACACATGTAATGGGAGTGAAATCAAGTTCGAATTGTGAAGTTAGAGCTTCACCCATTGTAGCTACTACAGGCTCTTTCTTGCTTGCTTTCTTCTGTGGGAAATTCGTGGCATAATGTTCGTGCTCGTGATAGTAAAAAAACTTGACTCTTGACGAGTCCATCTTCTTGTCGCCCACATCACCTTGGGATTTCTTTCCCTTGGCCTTCTTTTCCTTACTCACGAAGGCAAAGTCCTCTTCCAATTCCTTGGAAGAGGTCCCATCTTTGGTGTTCTATCGAAACTCCTCTTGTACCAAATCTGACCATAGTTGTTCCCAATCTAACAACTTTTCCTCCCATCGACAGAGTCTTGATAACTCTACCAACTCTTGAGAAGTCCTAGAAGAGCTAGGCTCATGACATCATCCTCAGTAACAATGATTCCAACACTTCCAATCTCATCTCGACAATGAGTGAACTTGGTCAAGTAATTTGGAATTGTGTTGCTCGCCTCTGTCTTGATTTTTCAAAGTTTATCGTTCAGTGCCAACTTCCTATGGTCACTTTTGTTCTAAAACAGGTTCGTCAATGCTTTCCACATAACATCCAGACTTTCCTTTCCATGGAGACTCGAGACAATGTGGTGGCGAAGTCCCTCAAGGATAATTTTCCTTTCCCTTGCCACACACTTCTTCCATTCGACAAGATCTTTTGCATCCGATGCTAGTGGCTTAGGAATGTCTTGATCAATGAATTCCTTCAATTCATTATCCTCCAACAAGGCCTCCATCTTGTCCTTCCAGGCTATGTAATTCGAGCTGCCATCCAAGGCATACTCGAGCTGCAAACCATAGAATTTCATCTGTCGATCCTGAAGTATGTAGTGAAAATTCGAATTTCACCTATAACCCTGAACTCAAAAACTTTGAAATCTCCTCTACTTTACTGTAATTAACTTTGATACCATGTATATTTTCCTTTCGATTCATAGCTCATGTAATTTCCTAAAACATAAGACAAGAGTCTACTATACACTTTACAATGGAAGCACATAAATATCGATGAAAAAATTAATTGACAAGAGGAAGATAATCAGTGGCACATAACAAAATATTTATCTGGGGAAAACCACATCTCAAAACCCCTACTATCTATATTGAATTAATTAGAAATCCAAGATGAGAATACAATGCTTGTTCTCACAAGAACAATCCCTACACAATTATAATCAACTCTCAACTCGCAAGCTAGCTCAAGCCAAATCCTTAGCCTATTATGAAGCTCTCCAAGCCCCTATTTCATTTCACAATTCCTAGGATGAATAGTCCATTTTTAAAGGGAATTCATGCTTCCAAAACTACGCAATCCTAATTAGGTCCTTTTCCTAATTTCATGCATGATATTTACAACTTAGTAAATCATACAACTGATAGTACATGTTCCTTGCAGTCCAGTCTCAACTGGCTCTTTCTCAGAATTGACATGGATGAGTTTCCGATGAGTGAATCTTCAGTTATTTGGAGTAGAACCTATGGATTCACCATTGCACTAACTGACCACTAATCCTCTACTAGTTCAACAAACAATTAGAACTAGTTTAACTGACTATAACTTAGTAAACTAAATTATCTAATTATAACTCGATCTAAAATCATACTGGACCCCTAAAATTTAGGGAGAACACTTACATGACTTCCAAAATATTACCTAACTTATTTAACTATTACAAGTTGCTATGAGAAAAGAATTACAAATTAATTCACAATTTAATTCAAGAACAAATTAAATTGGAATTTCTAGATGTTATTTTTAACATTTCTTGTTGCTATTTTCAACATTAAGGGATATGTTGGGCCCTACTTTTGTACCTTTTTTTTTTTATCTTATTTTACATTTTTTACTGTCATTTACCCTACACTACCCTTTCCGTATGCTAAAACTACTCCACACTAGCTAAAACCACACTACTTTATAGTGGAGGTAAGATTTGTCGCTAAGTATTGTTTTTCGTATTTATTTAATTAGTTTGAGTAGATGATAAATGAACCTATAAATTTTGAGTTACTTTTTCTAATCTTTTAAAGAACTCACGAACATTTGGGGTGCATGGACAGGTCAACAAACACTCTAACACATCACTCAATAACATAGCAGGAAATCTTTTTTGCATCCACTATCCTATACTCAGTTTTGTACCTCATTTAGTAGACTACTCAATAGAGGGCACCCATTCAATCTTTCACATCCCCTAATAGGCCTTCTCATTCTTAACACGGTTTCAATTTTATCGATGGTGTTGTAATGGGGTTAAGTTCAGTTGCAATCTCTACGAAGCCATTCGGGAGATTTCA
>APFE030156120.1:0-36540 GCA_000404065.3 Pinus taeda
TATCAATAATATATTATTATATTTATCATTCGCATTTAATTATTAAATAATAATAATAAAATAAAATAAATTATTTTGTTATTTATTTGATTAAAATCCAAAATATATAAAATTAAATTAAGGAATATTTAAAATTAAATTATTAAATATTATTTTAAATTAAAAATAAAATAAATATATATTTTGATGATGATGATGGTGGTGGTTAACATTCACTGAAACCAAATTGGTCTATCGCACCTATAATTTTCTTAGTTCTTAATTGTCTCGCTTCTCGTATTTCTTGGCAAGATTGGTGTTGTAGCTCTCTTTTCTTTCTCTATGGTCTTCCAACTTCCTTTATCTTACATCTCCTTCATCTCTTCTAGTTCTTGGGACATTGGTGTCTTAGCTTTCCGATTTGTTGTGTTCATCCTTTTGAAGATAATCAGAGAAGAAGTTTGGTTTGGGAGATCTGCTTTACTGTTAAATGAAGATTTATTTTGTGCGGTATTCGAATCCTCATAACTGTTGATGCTTGAGGGATTGTCAAGTTCACTTTTTTGTTGTTGGGCGGGGCTTCCCCCTTGCTTGTCTTAAGAATTGTTTCTTTCTTGCCCCGTTTCTTATGATTCAAAGTTTTCTAGAGAGTATTCTTCCTTGATGATAGTGTAATGTTCTTTTTGTGCTCCTTCCCACCATCTAGATCAGCGGTGATTCTTTCTAGCATAATTTTTCTTAGAGACTTTTAGGCAATTTTTGGCTAGATGGCCTGTCTCAAAGAAGGATCGACATCTGAAGAGGACACTTTCATAATCGAGTTTCTAGTTCCACACATGGTCTTTACTTGTTAGATTTGTTTCAGCTAGGAATCTGGTGCTGAAGTCCACTTCCACAAGGACCCTAGCAGGCACCCGATCTAAAAGACGTTAGGACTCTAGTTTTGATCTTAAATAGATCCTGACTTTATCGACACAGGGCAGTAAATGCTTCTATCAGCCTGCTGGACCTTTCATATCATCTTGCGAAGAGAGAGAACACGAGTCCTCCTTGGATTTTCCCCAACCTCTATCTATTCAGGCTGCCAAAGAATTGCAATCCTTTAACTGACTCAATAGCACAAAGAATTGATAATTGATGCACCCATTAGCTTCAATACCAAGTAAGAGATTGTGTGCCTGAATGTGGCAAAACACTATAATCACTGCAGCCGATAGACGCAGAGGAGCCGTTATACGCAGAGGAACCTCAATTAAGAATTAGAAACATGATCATAAATATCAATAATATATTATTATATTTATCATTCGCATTTAATTATTAAATAATAATAATAAAATAAAATAAATTATTTTGTTATTTATTTGATTAAAATCCAAAATATATAAAATTAAATTAAGGAATATTTAAAATTAAATTATTAAATATTATTTTAAATTAAAAATAAAATAAATATATATTTTATCTTGATGATTAACCTCAATTAAGAGTTAGAAATGTAATCTTCAAAATATGGATGGGATGAATCCAGAAAAATTATTACAAGCTAATAATCCCATAAATCTTAAATATGAAAATATATATTTGTCTTGAGAAGTGCTCTCTAACTTATATGGTAAAGATGTTGTAACCTCTAGATAAAATAAAAAAATATTTTGTTTTTATATAAAATAAAATTAAATGAAAATATTAATGTAATGTAAACATTTTAACCAAGTCAACGTAAAATAATAAAATGAAGTAAAAATAATAAAATAAAAATAGAAATTTTCTCATGGCATTGAAAACCCATGGTATTCATGTGAACCATATCTTGTTTAAAGGGTGAAATTAAACTAGACTAGATCCATTCTAACTTTGGAACTACAAAGCATCCAAAGAGATCAAATCTCTTTTCAATCTAAAAGAGGTTTCCATCTCTTTTGAATTTAGAAGCTCCCAAGAATGTTAAGCAGCTGTGCGCAATGATGGGCCACACAAGCTACTATAGGAAATTTATCAAATCTTATGCCCAGATAACTGCGCCGATGGAGAAACTATTAAAGAAGGATGTGACTTTTTGTTGGGATGAGGAATGTCAACAGAGTCTTGATGTGTTAAAGGACAAGACGGTGACTGTGCCCATCTTAGTATTCTTGGATTGGAAGAAAGAGTTCCATGTGCATGTCAATGACTCATTTGTTGCAGTGGGTGCGGTATTGACCCAGCCTGGAAAAGGTGAGATTGATTATCCAATCGCCTTTACAAGTAGGAAATTATCAAAAGATGAAAAGAATTATTCCACTGCAGAGCATGAAGGGTTGTCCATGGTCTACACACTGCAAAAGTTCCAGCGTTATTTGTTGGGTGCACACTTCAAAACATACATAGATCACTCCGCTCTCAAGTACCTAGTCAGCAAGCATGTGTTGGGGGGGAGGTAATCTATAGGTGGTTGTTGTTGTTCCAAGAGTATGAATTTGAAGTAATAGTGAAGCCTAAATGGTTCAACATAGGACCAAATCACCTAAGACAAATTGAGACAATTGAAGAACCAACCAATTTGGAAGAAGGATTGTTAGATGTGCAACTCTTTATTGTGCACATTGCGGATGACCACTTTGTTGATATCATTCAGTTTTTAACCATGGGTATAGCCCCGAAAAGCTATTGTACTCAATAAAAAAAGGAATTAGTGGTCTGCGTAACAGATTTTTCTGTTATAGCGGGACATTTGTATAAGATGGGAACAGATGAAATATTACACCGCTATGTTCCAGAGTTCGAGCACGCTAGTATCCTCACTGAGGCACATGAAGGAGCGGCAAGACGACACGATGTAGGTACAACGACTGTGCAAAAGATTTTACGTGCAGGGTTATGGTTGCCAACAATGCATAAAGATTCCAAGGCATTTTGTAGAGTATGTGATGCGTGTCAAAGGATGGGAAAGCCTTCGTAAAGAGATGAATTGCCCTTAAACCATAAAGATTCATTACAACTATTTGACAAATTAGAAATTGACTTTATAGGTCCAATACAACCACTGGGAAGGAAGATAGGCACATGATACATCATTATTGTGACATAGTACTTAACCAAATGGGTAGAAGCGCATCAAGTGAAGGATTTTACTACTGTTATAGTTGTAAAGTTCCTGTTTGAATATGCCTTAACATGGTTTGGGTGCCCTAAGATATTGATGAGTGATAGGGGTACGCATTCCTGAATGAACAATCAACACGATACTCAAGGAATTTCAAGTTTACCATCAAAAGAGTATGCCATATCATGCCCAAGCCAATGGTACAGTGGAATCATTCAATAAGATTTTGGAGAATACGTTAATGAAGGTTTGTAATGTGAAGAGAAATGATTGGGATATACACATCCCAGTGGTTCTATGGACATATAGGACGACGTGCAAGAAGTTGATAGGAGAAACTCCATTTAGGTTGGTCTATGGGATCAAGACGATGATGCCCATGGAATATATTGTGCCAAGCTTATGCATTGAGGCTTTGATAGAGCTAGCGGATCGCGATACCTTGGAGGAATAGCTCACGTAGTTGATGGAGTTGGAACAAGACTTGTTTCTTGCAGGATTTCACCAACAGGTGAAAAAGGAATGTGAGAAGGCCTGGCATTATAAGAATATTAAGTTGCAAACTTTCAAGATGAACGATTTGGTTCCTCTATGATTGTAAATTCACAAAGTTTCTGGGAAAATTCCAAATGCATTGGTTAGGCCCGTATGTAATTAAGGAAATCACTGATGGTGCGTAGTCCAGATCGCAAAGCTGAATGGTAAATTGTTCCCTGGAAGGGTGAATGGAAATTGGTTGAAGTTGCACACAGGGGATCCTACCCCTACGCAATGACTACACAGTAGCATGATAGTCTTAGTGCTCAGGATGCTGCAAGGGAGAGTGGGACTATAAAAAACATTGCCTAAAGAAAAGGAAAACAAAATAAGGAGGATGCACGAGGAAAGCAAGCAATGTGCGAAGAGGAGGTGCACCAGAGGGGTTGTGCCATGGAGGATGGTGTCATGCAGATGGGTCCAAAAGTAGTCGTTGAAGTCACTGTTCATGATTGGATAGTGAAAATCCTATTAGGAGAAGCGGGTAGGTGACATTTATGGCGAAAATATTTGGAGATCTACTGCCAAAGATTCATTTATGATCAGAAAATGGAGGGAACGGTCGGATTTGAATTCGAAATCACCTATAAATCTCGCATGTCAATCTATTGCAGAACACTTTGCCTTATGAAAATTGTGTATAAGCCTTCTTGTTTTCACTCTATGAATCTACAAATTTGGGATGATTTAGTTGCAAGCCTGATATTTATGATATTCCCTGAGTGGAACTAGAACATTATCGTTGAAGGGATGTCCACTGAACCTATAAGTTCTGAAGTCATTGTCTATCAAGCAGAAGCCCCTGAAGTTGCATCAATGGAAGCTACACCATATGTGCCTACGATACTGCGATCACCTAGGCTAAAGAAATCTGCTACTAGGGAGAACTAGAAGAAACCACAACCTATACCAGTGAGCCAATCATCGAGGAAGAACCCCACAGAGGTTTGACAGAAAGGGAGGATGGACAAGGCAAAGAAACTATATGAACTCGTGGATTTAGAAGCAAAAAAACTCCACAATGGAGTTGAGGAATTAGCCGTTAATGAGGGCGAGCCTATCGCTAGGCTCCCGGCATATATCCCTCTACAAAAACGGAAAGAGAAGGTACCCAAGGACCCAGATTCAGGCAAGTTCACAATATGTATGTCGCTACTGCCGGAATAAGTGGTATTTGAAGGCGCTCTCTTAGCGCATATCCCTGTGTTAAAATTGAAGGATTTGGATGTCGTCGATCATGAGAAACTTCCACATTTGGCCACCAATAAGTACATGACCAAGATTTACTATGAAGAGACTAGGGTCACTAAGCGGGAACCAATTAAATGGGTAAAAGGGGTCGAGTAGGCCAAATTGCTACATATGCTGTGCGTGTCACACTTTGATAGGTTGATTATAAATACCATCTGTGTGCACCAATTTCTCGTGCTGGTGCATGATGGGTGTTTGTGGTTAGGCAAACCCATCCCCATAAAAGACATGTTGATCCACAGAATTATGAAATTTCCCTATAAATGGGTGGATGCAATGAAGGAGTTTAGAGGAAAAAGAAAGGAAAAGCAGCTTGCAGATAAAATGAAAACTGAGTTTGGGTTGGTCAAGAAGTCACACAGATACTGTATCTGCTCTATCAAAGACCAAGCAGTGTAGTTTTCAGCTCAGAGTTTTGCTAGGAAGGTCATGAGAAAATGTCGTATGGATGAGGTTCCAACGCCAATAACTTCATTGGCTACACAATCCACAAAAGGGGTGTAGTACAACTAGGCGTACTACCTCTGCAAGGAATTCTTAGCAAATTTATGTGAAGCACAGAATGAAAGTAAGGCATTTCACTATGCCTGGTTGCTGATGCTGATTTTGCTCATTCCATGGCGAATACCAGATACTGGTTGAGATGGACTTCCACACAGTAAGTAGTCAGAGGCCAAGGTTGTCTCCAACCTTGTTTGAGTAGTTGCAGGCCTTCTTGGAATTTAAGGCTGATTTTCATAATGTATCCATCCACATGAGGTGGGACCCTAAGAAGATATGGCACAAATTGTCATACCTAGTTATGGAGTCCGATGTACAGGAGATTGTGGGGACATGGCTAGAAGAGTGGCGAAAACCCACATATCTTAGTGTAAGTATGAGAAAAGGCAAAGAAATCTCTTCCACATAGACAATAGCTACACAGAAACAGAAAGAAGATGCACAAGTAGTAGCGGGGGAGTTGGAAGATCAGAAGAAGAAAGAAGTTGCTGCTAAAGTAGTTGCTACTAAGGCAGCTATCAATAAAGTGCGTGTTGCAAAAGAGGACATAGTAGAATTTGAAACATCAACTTCACAACGTACTGAAGAGTAGGAACAATCTGAGAAGGAAAGAGGTAGGGATGACAAGAAGAGCACTCCTTTCAAATTAAAGAAGCGGGCCAAGAAGACGACTTCTGGACCCAGGAAGAAGCAAAAATAAGAAAATCACGCACACGTGGACACAATGGTCCTCATTGAGGGGGACTTGGGTGAGATCACGGATAAGGTCCACAACACAACGACGAAGCTGTGGACTCAATTTGAGTAGAAGTACATGCAGATGTTAGGTACCGTCCAGAAGGATTTGCATGAGTTGCAGATTCAAACGGGCATAATTCATCTGAGCATGGGACAAGCGAGTAGGGTTCAAGTGATCCTATAGCAAGCAATCAAAAGTGTAATGGAAACAGAACGAAACTTGGATATCATAGTCATTCCCTTTCCAGAAGGGACACTACGCACAAAGTTAGAGGAAGATAACGCTCCGTTCAGAAAGATCAAGGGCATGGGCATGAATTAAGTCACACTACCCCTTGAAACCCTCCACGTGCTTCATCAGGGGGTCCTCACACTATTGGTAATCAATGAAGTCAAAATGAACAATGAGAAGATATTTACAGAAAAAGACTCAGACTCTTAAGGAAAAAGAAGATCTAGTAGCACAAAGCCAAAGCCTAGAAGTAGCAATTGCAGAAGTGTGTAATTCAGTACTAGAGCTACACATTCCAAAGGATGTGGAAACTTCAAAAAAACATTAGGAAACTAGTCGCCATAGTGCGAAAATCTAAGGATGAGATAGGCTGAGTTAATTTTGATTTCCAGATGAAGATCTCATAACTACAATTGAAACTACAATCAACTACTCCATGAGAGGTCAAGGAGTAGCATTGCGTAGCCATTAGAGAACACGTGACTACTTTGGAGAATGCAGTATCGTGCTACAATGGCCTTTTTGAAAATGTAATGGAACTATGGACTATGTTGCAGGAGGACTCAAACCTGCAATGAATGCGTACAAAGATTAGAGAGGCACAACAATAGGTTGATGAGATCAGGGAAATTGTGTGTACTTTGGTACCAATACAACGCTTCATGTGCTTGTAAGAAATGAAGCCGCTATAAGCACAGCTTGAGGGGCTGCAACACAAAGAAGCAGTTTTGAAGGCTCAGATTCAGCCATGTAAATAGGAAGCAATCCATATTACTCTGGCCATCCAGGAAAAGCTGAAGGCTTTAGAGCAGACATAAAGGACCATTCACCTAGTGATGGAGGGACCAACTACAGAGAAGCTGGTCAAAGAAGTGCAACAGGTCGCATTACAGAGCACAACATACCTTGAAGTATTGAAGTTGGAGGTCAGTGACCTCCGTAATAAATTGGATAATCTAGCTGAGTGACTCGAGGATGAGTTACCATATTTTTGTTGGGGGCTTGTTGGGATGCGGTCCCTGGGTTAATTTTTGTCAATAAAGTGAATTTCTATAATATTTTTGTTAAATAATGTAAATTCTCCACGAAATGTGGAAGTGGAGTGCAAAACTAGGTAATAATAAAAGGGGAATTAGTCCCTTGTATGGGTAGGTGATAGGATGGTTTTTGAAAGCCGCCCATGGTTCACAGACCATGGTATTGTAATGAAAAGGCTATATATAGTTGATTCGAGGCAAGTCTAAGGGGACAACATTTGGAGAAGAATTATTGTAAGGGAAAAGGTGCTAAGGCAGGAAAAGTCAGTTTCATGTACTCAGGCAAAAGGGGAAGACTCCTGCAGCTGAGTGCATGAAGACCTTGGTAAGTCCGCAGTTGAGTGCACGGACCTCTGCAGCTCGGTGCGCAGGAATAAGAAGTTTTTATCTGAATGTTCACATCTTGACAAAGACTGTTTTGAGCTGAATAAATGCATTTATGCCTTGTTTATAAACTTTTGTTTAAGTTTATGTATCTTCGTTCTGTGGTCTGTTTATGTGAATTGATGCTTAATTTATACAAGAAAGAGATAGATTTGTAATGTTTATGCATAATCTATAGAATTAACCACCTTCGTGGAGATTGGGAAAATTTTAGATAGATCTGTTGTAGTTAACTGTTTAGAAAGGATAGAACTACACAAAGGCAGATCTAGGCCATAAAGGTTTCACAATATATAGTTTGTTGCATGAAAGCAGTGAGTCTGTATATTTTCTGCTTGTTAAGTACAATCTACTACCTTAGTGACGATCTAAAGGTCATTTCGATAGAGTTGTAGTAGTTGACAGTTGGATGGAATAGATCTACGCGAATGAATATCTAAGACATAAGAACCTCAGGAAGACCATCAAACAAGCCTATGGATGTAGAAAACTAGTTCTAGCATCCCCTAATACTACTTCAAGTGAGGCTACATATTGTGCTACATAGGTTGTTGCTAAAAGGGCCAGCAGTTAGGGTTTTGTTGGTTGGTGCGAATAACTCTAAACCTGGGTTATGCCCCCTTAATCCAACAATTTTTATCAACAACTTGGCATGGAGTAGGCGGTTAGAGGGTAAACACCCTCCCATATTGGCATCACATGGAGGTTGGCCATTCAATATTATACGCTGAGAATCGATCTTAAAATGTGAAGAGAACAACTTGTTCTAAAACCTATGGGTTTCCTATTTTAGATTTATTATTCAGTGAAGTAAGCTCCACAACTGAATTATTGCATAAATTTCCTCTGGTCATATCCAAGGCATTGTAATCATCTCTTAATTCAATTTTGGTATGTCACATCAAGTTAATTATTAGTCTTCCCCTTTTTTTTGACGTAATTGGAGTTTGATAACAGATTTTGAGGGTTACTCAAACCCTTACCATAACTCTGAGGTCACATCCAAGGCTCTGTTGTTATTGAGAATTTTCGGTTAGGGTTACTTAAATTATTTTCTTTGCTTTTGTGTAACTTATTTAATCACTTGAAGGATGGGTTTTCGTTCTTCGAATAGTATGGAGCTTTTCATAAAGAGTGGCCATTCATGCAGGTATGCCAATTTCCTTACTAATCATCATTCTAGTTACTTTATTACATTAAAACTTGGATGAATTTTCCTAACATTTCTCCCTTGCTTCCCCAACACCTAATTTTTGGAATTCGATTTAGTGTGAATATTTCCCTCTTTTAGTAGGTTCTGTGACTAGCGTTACCAAGTTGGATCTCACACCTACAATACGAGGAAACCAGCATAAACGTATATAACCTCAGATCAAATGGAGCCATCACTATCGAAACAAAAAAAAAGCCCTTACCAAATATGTTTATTTTGATGTTTTTAAAACAATTCATATAATCATCCAATATGATTATTTTGATGCTTTTCAAAGTATTCATTACAATTATCGAATATTTAGGAATGTTTCAACACCACCCAGTTATATAAAACATGATCTGTACGAAATACACAAAAGAGAAAACTACATATAAAATAGTGGAAATACTCAGTGAAATGCAATGAACAAAAACGACCAATGGAAGAAAAACTTATCCACAAAATGACGGAGAAGACAACTCATAAAATGCGAACCAAGAAAAAGAATTTATTATTAAAAAACTAATAACAAAAAAATTTATTAGCACTTGGTTATGAGAGTGCAAATAACAAATTATTTTGTTCTGAAACTAACCAAGGACACATGAAAATAAAAAATATTGTTGTAAATTTTATATTTGAATATTAAATATAAACCAATTTGATCCATTGAATGAGATTTAGTTCTTAATCACATAGATTTAGATTAACAATGGAACAAACAACACATTCACTATTTTAATCTTATAGAAAAACTAGAAGCTTCTATAAATTTAAAAAATTTACCTAAACCTTAGATAGAAATATCGTTGTGAAACACAATAACCATATATCGTCACACCCAATCAAACATCCTTCCTCTTCCAATAATGTCAAAAAGAAACCAAAAAGATAAATTATGACATAATATTAATATTTTTCTAATATAGAACTAAAAATAGAGCACGTGACAGAATCATGTAGATCTAACATGAAAAAATAACCATGACCCGCGAAAAAATAACCAGTGATCAGAAATGAATTAAGTAATATAATCATTGAGAAACCTCAATGACGGATGACTGACAAAGTTGAGAGAGTGATATAGTGCACATGACATCGATAAAGACCTACATCAGCTCAACTAAAACCAAAAAATTAAACACATTACAATTATCTTACTAACCCAAATATAAAAAAATTTGATAATTCTTTCTAATAAATTTACTCCTTTCTGTCTCTGCTTTTTTTTTCACGTCAAACCCAAACCCAAGCATTGCGTCTTTGAATCTATTCTCGAATAAATCCATCGAAGATTTTGTTCAAGGGAAACTCAAACTCAAGAAGGCTGCCCCTCTTCCTTCTGTGTCTGTTTGGTTTAACATGAACCCAAGGCTTAGATCAGAAGCCAACAGCCGAAGTTGCATACCTGCCAAACAAAAATGAATTTTCATTATAGTTTGTTGTGATTGTCCAGCATGAAGTAGAATATTTAACCCGCATGGTAAGTCATCATTACTCCGGCTAGAGGTAACCCGCCTGGTAAGTCATGACTCTAGATAAAGGTGTAACCTGTCTTTCCTTTGACCCTAGTGGTAACATGATCAGTCGCTTCCTCATCAATGGTCATCCTTGATCACTCGCTTCCTCATCAAAGTTTCCAAGTAGATGTTATGACATGAACCTTTTAGTCTTACGCATGCGCCGTCCCAGAATCATATGCAATAATGGGCAACCCCCAGAATTTCATGACTATGAGATAAAACAATCATACAACTTGACAAAGATCTCCTGAAACAATAGGTCACGTGTCAACTCTCAGATAATAGAAGAATCTTTTTCCTTTGTCTTATTATTACATTAACAAGTTGTATTAATTGTACAACGTTCTTTTATTATTAAATTTCCAATGTAACATTTAGTTTTAAATTACGTAGTTTTATTAATTATATGGTAAGATGTTTTTTCTTTCGACGTCCCTTTAATTAAATTTTCAATGGGAAATATATTTACCAAAAATCTATGTTTTGCCCTTAGAATTTTAAAAATAAACATGTATTTGCTCACCATGTGATTCATTATTTTATTTTATATTTTATTTGAAAAATATATATAACATCTAATTGTTGAAAATTTTATTTACTAAATTAAATTTTATTAATAAGGGTATGTTATTGTTGTATTGAAATTTAAAGTTAACAAAGATGCTTTTATTTATTTATTTTTAATATGTAATGGTTAGATTTAATTGTTATTATATTAAATTTATAAATTATACTACTTTACATAATAATATTGTATTCATGTTTTTTCTTAATATTTTTCATGTATTATGGGTTTATGATTATATATAATGGATTTTTTTTATGAATTATGCATTCAATTATGTTACACGCTGTTAGGAAAGATTTGTATATTAACAATATCATTTTAATGTTGTATGTTGAAGAAAATTTATCAATACCAAAGTTGCTCGTGGGTGGGTAGAAGGCATTATCTACTTTTATGTTTTTTAATGTTGTAATTACAAAAATTATATATATTTTGTTTAGATGGGCCCATCAAAGAATGTACATGAACACAAAGTGTCATTAATAAAATGAGTAGGCCATTTTTTTTGTTGGAGGGGAATTCACCCCGTCCAAAAGGCTCTTAGGAAGGTTAAATTTTAACCCTCCTTTGAGTTGTGTTCCTTGTGCTCATGGTTTTCATGATCTTTAGTTTACAGTATATCCTTTTATGATAATAATAATAATGTATAAACATTTTCCCAACATGTTCCCAACATACACACAAATGGAAAAATCACTTCTATTCACATAAATCATTTAACATTTTTTCAATGTTTTAAACATCTTCCCGACATACACATATCAATGTTTTAAATATCTTCCCTGCATACACACAAATACTAAAGTCGCTCTTATATTTCACATAAATTACTTAACATTTTTTCAATGTTTTAAACAACTTCCTCACATGCACACAAATGGAAAAACTAATATTTGTATTCACATAAATTATATAACATTTATAACCTAAATTTATTTATATTTTTTAATTTCTATTTTTTTGTTTTTTCTTAATAAGACTTTGAATTGCCTTTGATTTTTTTTATTTCTTTAATTATATATTTTATTATGAGTATGCTTATAGGATACTTATATTATATTTTTCCTCTTTTATATATAATTTAATATTTTTATTGATATTTTTATAAAATTTAAATTAAATATTAATATATTATTTGGAAATACTTAAATGTTTTTACTATTTATTTGTATAAATTTATTATATTTAAATATTTGTGTATTGGTTTTATTATTTATATATAATAAATAATCTTTTGAATGCTTTTATATATCTATATCTATATATCTATATATATTTGGGTTATAATGTATGCTTTGGATTCTTTATTTTGTATGTATATGAATGTATTATTCTCAAAATATATGAAATGAGAGTGTTTGCATTACTTGTATGCACTTCTTTGGAGTGTTTAATTTTCTATGCTTATGAATGTCTCATTTTGCATGTTTTTGAGTATTCTTTCCATTGCTTATTTGTATGTATATGCGTGTATTGTTTGAGTAAGCCTTGAGTGTTAGAGTGGTGGTTTCATTGTTTGCATGTATATACATTTATTTATCTTGAAGAGTTGCTTGTATTATCTTGAGTGTATTTCAATATTCCTTCATTATTTGCTTTGTGTGTGTATTCTTTGACTATTCTTCTGTATAGATATTGTTTACTTGTATGTGTATGAATGTATACTTTGTTGGATTTGGATGAATACTATTCACTTGTATTCTAGATATGTTTATGAATGTATTCTTTGCTACATTTGTATGTGTATTGTTTACTTGTATTCTTTGTATGTGTATGGATATTGTTTACTTGTATGTGTATGAATGTATTCTTTGTTGTATTTGTATGAGTATTATTCACTTCTATTCTAGATATGTGTATGAATATATTCTTTGATGCATTTGTATGTGCCTTGTTTACTTGCATTCTTTGTATGCATATGGATATTGTTTATGTGTATATAAATATATTCTTCGCTACATTTGTATGTCTCTTGTTTACTTGTATTCTCGGTATGTGTATGAATGTATTCTTTGCTACATTCTCATGTGTCTTGTTTACTTGTATTCCTTGTATGTGTGTGAATGTATTCTTCATGCGTATATGAATCTATTCTTTGATATACTTGTATGTGCCTTGCATAATTGTTTTATTTGTATGTATGTGTCTTGTTTACTTGTATTCATTGTATGTGTAGCAATGTATTCTTCATGTGTGTACGAATGTATTCTTTGCTACACTTGTATGTGCCTTGCATAATTATTTTCTTTGTATGTATGTGTCTTGCTTACTTGTATTCCTTGTATGTGTATGAATGTATTCTACATGTGCGTATGAATCTATTCTTCGCTACACTTGTAAGTGCCTTGCATAATTGTTTGCTTTGTATGTATGTGTCTTGTTTACTTGTATTCCTTGTATGTGTTTTAAAGTTTTCTTCATGTGTGTATGAATCTATTCTTTTCTACACTTGTATGTGCCTTGCATAATTGTTTTCTTTGTATGTGTGTGTCTTGTTTACTTGTATTCCTTGTATGTTTATGAATGTATTCTTCATGTGCCTATGAATCTATTCTTTGCTACACTTGTATTCCTTGTATGTCTATGAATGTATTATTCCTTGTATGTGTATGAATGTATTCTTCATGTGTGTATGAATCTATTCTTTGCTACACTTGTATTCCTTGTATGTGTGTGGATGTATTATTCCTTGTATGTGTATGAATGTATTCTTCATGTGTGTATGAATCTATTCTTTGCTACACTTGTATGTCTTTGCTACACTTGTATTCCTTGTATGTGTATGAATGTATTCTTCATGTGTGTATGAATATATTCTTTTCTACACTTGTATTCCTCGTATGTGTATGAATGTATTATTCATTGTATGTGTATGAATGTATTCTTCATGTGTGTATGAATCTATTCTTTGCTACACTTGTATGTCTTTGCCACACTTATGTGCCTTGCATAATTGTTTTCTTTGTATGTATGTGTCTTGTTTACTTGTATTCCTTGTATGTGTATGAATGTATTCTTCATGTTTGTATAAATCTTTTCTTTGCTACACTTGTATGTGTGTTTCATAATTGTATTCTTTCTATGTGTATGAATCTACTCTTTATGTGTCTATGAATCTTTCTTTGCTATATATATATATATAATATAATATATATATATATATATATATTATTATATATATATTATATTAATATATTATAATAATATAAATTAAAATTCATTTATATGATTATAAATATACTATCATTTTTCCACTGGAAAAATCAGTCATTTTCATTAATATTAGAAAATTACATATAGCAAATGCCATGGCATTACTGTGTAGTTCATACAAAATTCACCTCGCAGGGTGTTGTGTCAGATGGTAGTTACAAAATTATGCTGGATACATACATATGTCTGACTGTTCAAGCCTATTCTCTATTACAAAAATACAATATTAACCATAGTTCAAAAACCAGTTCATTATGTCAAAAATAGTCTCCATTGCTGTCAATGTTCAGGACTGTTGTCCCTCTGTTCTCTCTGATCTATGTATGGCCTGTGGTAGAAACGGTGCTCCTCTGCTCCATTCCGTTCCACCATTACCCATTCGCCTTTGGGAAGTAGCGATGCCTCTTTGGATAATTGGTCAGCCGCGTTGTTATGTTCTCTGTAAATATGTACACAAGAGAAATGATTAAATGCTGCTTTGCGAGTGAGAGCATCATGAAGTATATTGCTGAGAGTGTGCGTATGACATGCAGTAACATTATTGATCTAGTTAATGACCACCATTGAGTCCCCAAATATATTAATATCAGTAAGATGATGCGATAAAGCAAAATGTAATAGATTTCGGATGGCGGAAAGTTCTGCATAATTATTGGATCCATTTCCTAATCCCATTTTAACAAGATAGCAGTGATGTTCATTGATATGCAGTACGAAACCCCCTCCACACCCAGTTTGGTTTGCTGCCCCGTCGAAAAAAGCCCACGGGATGGCTCTGTTGATGTTGGGCATGGGTTGGATGTTCCTGGGCCGGGTAGGGGGTGGGTCGTGAAGCTCATGATATGCAGCAATAATAGAGGCTTCTACCCGGTTCCAAACTACCGGTTGTTCATCGAAGATAGTACGATTCCGCGCAAGCCAGGTGTACCACGATGCCACAATGGGGAGATTTAACAGTTTTGAGCCCAGGTGACTGCGCGTCCAAGCCTCCCAGGCACCTGATAGATCGTTCCCAGTCTAATTCTCAGCAATGCCCAATTGATTGCGAATGTTGGTCCAAAGGGTGTGTATGGTAGGGCAGAACATAAATATATGATATGTATTTTCAGATGCAGCCTTACAGAAAATGCACCAGGATGGAACGTAGATGGATCTTCGAGTAAGATAGTCACCTGTTTGGCAACCAGCCAGACCCAATCAACTATCCTTTGACATGTGGGATTCCGATTGAAACCCAGGTATTTGAGCCCTCTATCTAGTGCGTGGACAGTGTAGGTGAAGGCCTGAAGGGCCGTCCGGGACTCCTGAGCAGAAGTACGGGCACAAGTGATGGTGGATTTCATTTGATTTGGCATCATCCCGGTGGCAGCTGAAAATAGTTGTAGGATCTTTGAAAAGGTCCTAGAGTCTCGTATATTTCCGTCCAGAAGAATAAGAACATCGTCCACAAAGAGCAGGTGTGTAAGGTAGCAGAGGTCGGATATGCGAAGGCCTCCAATATCTCCATCCCGCTTCGCAGATTCCATGAAACGGCTGAGACCTTCCATGACCAAGAGGAAGAGCAGGGGAGATAGGGGTGCCCTTGTCTCAAGCCCCTTTCAGAGTGGAAAAATGGTGTGGCTGAGCCATTGATAAGTATACTGAAAGAGGGGGAGGTTATACATGCCATGATCCAAGTGATGTAGGCATGGGGAAAGCCGAGGTGGATGAGGATCATTTTAATATAGAGCCAGCTGACTCGGCCGAAGGCTTTTCAGAGGTCAATTTTGAGGAGAATGGCTTTCAGATTCTTTGACCATATGGAATGTAAAGGTTCTTGGGCGAGTCTGATGGCTTCATGGATCTGTCTGGATTCTAGGAAAGCAAATTGCTGAGGAGCAATGGATCGAGAGAGGATAGGTCTAAGACGGTTTACAATGGTCTTAGAAATGATTTTATAGAGGCAGTTACACAAGGATATGGGCCTGTAATCATCAAAGGACACCGGGGAATCAGATTTAGGTATGAGAGCTATGAAAGTAGAGTTGATGGCATGATATATAGAACCCGTAGTCCTGCTTTCCTCAACCACCCTTAGTAGATCCTATCCGAGAACCTCAAAGAATGCTAAGTAGAATTCAATGGTCCATCCATCCATCCCAGGGATTTTGTCTTTTTTGAACCACTTCAGCACTCCTTCCAACTCCTCTATCGTGACCGGGCTAATGAGCGATTCAATGTCTTCTTCCTCTACAAATCGCGGGAAATGGTTTGTCACATTGATGATGTCAAGAAGGTTGGCTTCCCGGGGGCACTTGTATAGATTCCTGAAATGAGTGATACCCAGGTGAGCGAGCTTGTTGAAGTTATCAGCGAGGTCTCCATCCGGGGTGGGGATTTTCCAAATAGTATTAGATACTTTCCTACACTTAGCAAAGTTATGAAAAAACTTCGATTTGTCATCCCCAGCTTGTATCCATAAAGCCCGACTTCTTAACTTGATTGATTACTCTCTCTCTTTGAGGATCTTGGTTTTTTTATTCTCCAACTCAATTAGCCTGCATTTGTCCTCAGCTGAAATGAAACCCAATCCTCTGTCGTCGGTGAGAGAGGTTAAGTCAGCCTCAATTTGAATGAGCTGTGTAGAATCACAAATCTATTTCTCCTTTGTCCATTTTATAGATATGTGTTTAATCTCACAGAGATTCCTACAGAAACCTTTTGCTAGGGACTTTGTGTCATTGATAGGATGGGACATCCAGTAGTCCACTATCAACTTGACATATGCTGGATCCTTAAGCCAAGTGTGATTAAATTTCAAGGGTGTCATAGGCTTTTTGAAGGGACCTTGAATCTCCAGATATATAGGATTGTGATCGGATAGTCCTCCCGAGCCAACCCACTGCGTGAAGAGATGTAAGCGCTGTTGTAGATTCCCCTTCATAAGAAATCTGTCGAGTCTGCGAGCAAGGGCAGTATCCCCAACCTGTCTGTTCCTCCATGTCAGAAGATGGCGCTGCATAGTAATGTCTAGAAAATTTGATTGCTCAAGTAGATTGGTCATGTAATCAGTAATGGGGTCGAATTGAGCATCCGAACCCCATGACTCCCTAAACCCCAGTGAGAAATTTAGGTCTCCTCCAATGATAACCCGGTCTTCATTCATCATGGGGAGATGTAATAGGTGCTGCCAGAACGATTCTCTTTGGGAGCAGGGTGCATATACATTGACAACTCTGAGAGTCATGCCTAGATCAGCAGAGAAGATGTCCAATCCTAAGAACCCCAGTCCCCCCGAGGCCGAGTCCATCTTTATGGAGCGGGGGTTAGAACCAATAGCCAGACCCCCAGATCGTCCCACAGCATCAATGGCATGGAAGCACCAAGCGGGGACCAATGTCTGCATGGCTCGCGTTAACTGGTCTGCTGAGCAGAGTGTCTCTTGCAGCATAATGATGTCGATAGGGTCAGATTCAATAAGCTACTTCAAGGCTAGTTTCTTGGAGGAACTAGCCAGTCCTCTATAGTTAAAGGATAAACACTTCATGGGGGAACACCTCTTGGGGTGTGTCCTGCTCTAAGGACCCCATCGATGGTCGATTGCCGGCCAGAGATCACCTCTGCCCCAGCTCTTTTAATGGCCTTTTGAGAGATGGGATTTTCGCCCCGAGCGTGCCCTTGTTTTTGGAGGCGAGGATCGCCGCAGTCCCGGATCATCCATGGGAGCTGTAGCCGGAGGGGTCTGGCCCGCAGAGGGGGGGCGGGAGACGATCGGGGATGCCGTCCTGGTGGATGCCGGGGTGGCCCTCGGAGCATCGTCTGATTTCTTGTTGAGTGGGCATTCCTTCGCAAGGTGCCCCACTTTGTGGCATCGTCTGCAACGGAAGGGAACTCCTTTGTAGTCCAGCGGTTGCACCCTTATACACCTCCCCCACTGTAGCGTGATTTGTTCCTCAAGTCCATCGCGGGTATCCAGATGGACCAGAATCCGTGCAAGCGTTCGATTCCCAGATTCCACATATGTGCGGTCATAGTCTAGATATGTCCCCAAGGAATTTCCTACCCTAATAAATACCTCTTCTGCCCAGAATGGTATTGGTAGTCCTGGTAATCGAACCCAGATTGGTCCAGCACCAAGTTTTTCCCGTTCAGGATCGAAGAGAGGGTTCCAGCACTTTAGAAGGACCAGAGCCATTTCAATATGCCAATATCGGCCCAGAAAAAGATCAGTTTGACATTCCTTAGAAAATTTGAGGGAGAACCAACCCCTGGGGAGGACATGAACCGCTGGTAGATCAAAGAGAACACCCCCCCAGATCTCCTATACCCATTGCTTGAGTCTCTGCACCGTATAAGTCCTTCCCCTTACGTGCCCTACCAACACAGTGTTCATGATGTCCATGAATTCCCCGAGAGGCCTTGATTCGTCGAATTTGATGGTGATGTCCCGAGCTGTACATCTAACACACTTTGTTTTCTTTTTACCAGTGTGGGCGGCCGATGGATGGTCAACCAGGGGATTTGTAATGCCCTCCCGGGATGGCAGGTCAGCAGGGCGATTAGCAACAGCTGGTGTCTCGAAACATCTGGATTGACGGGCACTTGGAGCGGAGGGATGGGATGCAGGGGGAATGGGTGGCGGGGGCAGGGGCTCCGAAAAGAGAGGAGGGCCCTGTGGATCAAAGGAGGGCGAGGGCGGGGTATGTGAAGCCAGGAACTGCAGGGCGCCCAGCGAGAGAGGGGGGACTTCGAACGGCGGCGTTTCGGTAGGGTATGAGCCTGCAGATGAAGGAAAGGTTAGATAAAATTCAGGCGGAACGGAGAGCGATTGCTGAGGGGGTACCGGAACAGTCGAAGATGAAGGACCGAAACGAGAGATAGACGCGAAACTAGGGATGTCGAAAATAGTTTTGTCTGGCGAGGGATCCTCTGAATAATCCACCGCTTCTAGCTCCAAGTCAGCCATAACTGTCGGCGACCGAAAACGACTGGTGGAGAAACCGATGGGGTTGCTGTAGCTGTGGAGATCCTGGGCTGTGACCGCGGCGGTTGTAACCTAATCTGTCAAAACCCTAGCCGCGGCGGACTGCAGTGGATGCGCGAAAAACCCTAACCGAAACCTTTTCGCATGGGCTCCATCAGAGCTCTGTCGTCCTCCAAACCTTTTCCAATTTTTACCTTATGAAATGCAACTATTTTAGTAGTCATTCATCAGAATAATATTTGAAATACATTTGAACATATCAAACATAGAGATTGATCTAACTACACAAAGACACCAAGAAACATACTTGGAATTAGTCCTATCGACAGACTTGGCATTAGTTCTATCTAAATATACTATCATTATTTATATAGATAAATATATTATTTAGAATATTAACTTGTAAATACATTACTTTAAATATTTGTGAAAATATTATTATTATTGTTTTCTATTTTAATTTCTTTTTTAATCAATTTTTTATTATTTTATTTTTTACTTTTGATTTTTTTCCTACCAAAATTTTAAAGATGCATAATATTAATTTATCATTTTTAAAATGAAAAAATAATATACATTTTAAAATAACATTCATAAGTACATAATATTAGCTTTCCAAGTACATCCCAATTAATGATTATCATGTTATCAAATATTACGAAAACCACGAGACTCGAGGCTCAAATCCCTTATAAAAGATGAAACAAGTCATTCATAATGACATCAATTTGTAATAACCATATCAATTAATTATTTAATATTAAAGGAAATGCAATAGATAAATTTTATTAATTTTATTTAAATTCTTAATTTAATAATTTATAATTTTTTTCCATAATATTAAAATTTAATAAATGTGGAAAAAATATTAATTGTAAGATTTTGTTAGTGATAATTATTGTTTAAAAATAATAAATAAAATAAATACTTCTCAATTTTCATAATATACTAATTAAGTTATAAAATAAATGTAATTGTTAGCATCATAATATCTATACTGAATCTCCATCACATATATGAAATGATGTTAACTCTAAAATTCGTAATAAGCATAATAAATGTGATGTGTGTGAACATATCACCTTCTGAGTCAATATGTGTAAAGTTTGTGGGTATGTGTATGTTTGTCTGCACCCTCTGTTTGTTGTATGAATGTATTCATGTATGCATGTGAGTAATTGTGCCTCGTTGACAATGGATTTTGTGTGGGTGCGCGTCAATGGTTAGTCCCATGTCAATGATGGACCATTTTTGGGGTCATATAAGCTCTCACCTTCACGTGGTTGACCCTGTTAGTAGAGATTTTACATCTCCAAACCAAGAGGAGCTTTTTATATAATATTTTTTTAATTAATTTTGGGGTCATATAAGTTGTCACCTTCATGTGGTTCACCCTATTAACATAGGTTTTACATCTCCAAACCAAGAGGAGATTTTTCTATATAATGAATTTTTTATTAATTTAAAATGAATTTACTTTATACATTATTTTTTAAATAATATTAAAAATTTATTTATTATTTTAAAAACTTTAAAATCTACAACCTTACTATAAAATAAATTTCATTCATATATAACATATATTATTACAACATTTTGCAAACTATATTAATATAGTAGAGATGTGGTAATCTCCAAATAAAAAAATAAACGTTTTTTTAAATTAAAATAAAATTAAATGAAAAGATTAATGTAATGCAAACATTTTAAAAGATAAAATAACATAAAATAAAAAATGAAAACAAAAATAGCAAAATAAAATTGAAATAAAAATAAAAAAAACGACTCATGGTATTGAAAACCCATGGTATCCATGTGGAACATAACATAGTTACAGGGTGAAATCAAATTAGCCTAGATAATGTAATGTAAACATTTTAAAAGTTAAAAAAAAATAAAAATGAAAACAAAAATAACAAAATAAAAATGAAATTAAAAATAAAAAACTACTCGTGACATTGAAAACCCATGGTATTCATGTGGAACATAGCCTATTTAAAGGGTGAAATCAAACTAGCCTAAATCCATTTTAACTCATGACCTAACTCGCCAACTACTACAAAGCATACTAGAAAGCATCCACAAAGATCAAATATCCTCTAAAAAAAGTTTACATCTCAAGAGATTTGATCTCTCTTGGTGCTTGGCAAATCTAATTTTAAGATAAAATCTAGATAAGTTATATTAGTTTCATACCCGGTAGAAATTTTAGTAGAGATTTCAGTGCTTTCTAATTTATTTAAAACATAGCATTAACTTCAAAACATTAAAATGAAATTTCTAATCATATTTAAATATTATTTATTATTTTAAAAGAACTTATAAATATACCAACTTAATAATATATTATATTATATATAATTATATATATATTATATATTATTAATAAAATATATATATATATATATATATACACCTATACTAATTATAAAATTTTAAAATTTAAATAAACTATATAACTTTTTAATTATTGTAATGTTTTTACTATTAAAAAAATATCAATATATATTATTATATTATTATTTACATTTAATTATTAAATAATAATAATAATAAAATGAAATAAATATTCTTATTCATTAAATTCAAATGAAAATTAAAAAACATTTAATATAAATTATTAAATATTGTTTAAATTAAAAATAAATAAATATATATTTAACTTGAATTAAGAATGAGAAAACATAATTATTTTTATCAATTAATGTGTTGTTATATTTATCATTCACATAATAATTTAAATTAATAATAAATAAAATAAATAATTATTTGTTATTTATTTTATTAAAATTCAAAATAATAATGAAATAAAAAAAAAAAAATTAAATTAAATTATTAATATTATTTTAAATTAAAAATAAAATAAATATATATTTTGATGATGATGATGGTGGTGGTTAACATTCACTGAGACCAAATTGGTCTATCGCACCTATAATTTTCTTAGTTCTTAATTGTCTCGCTTCTCGTATTTCTTGGCAAGATTGGTGTTGTAGTTCTCTTTTCTTTCTCTATGGTCTTCCAACTTCCTTTATCTTACATCTCCTTCATCTCTTCTGGTTCTTGGGACATTGGTGTCTTAGCTTTCCGATTTGTTGTGTTCATCCTTTTGAAGATAATCAGAGAAGAAGTTTGGTTTGGGAGATCTGCTTTACTGTTAAATGAAGATTTATTTTGTGCGGTATTCGAATCCCCATAACTGTTGATGCTTGAGGGATTGTCAAGTTCACTTTTTTGTTGTTGGGCGGGGCTTCCCCCTTGCTTGTCTTAAGAATTGTTTCTTTCTTGCCTCGTTTCTTATGATTCAAAGTTTTCTAGAGAGTATTCTTCCTTGATGATAGTGTAATGTTCTTTTTGTGCTCCTTCCCACCATGTAGATCTGCGATGATTCTTTCTAGCATAATTTTTCTTAGAGGCTTTTAGGCAATTTTTGGCTAGATGGCCTGTCTCAAAGAAGGATCGACATCTGAAGAGGACACTTTCATAATCGAGTTTCTAGTTCCACACATGGTCTTTACTTGTTAGATTTATTTCAGCTAGGAATCTGGTGCTGAAGTCCACTTCCACAAGGACCCTAGTAGGTACCCAATCTGGAAGACGTTAGGGCTCTACTTTTGATCTTAAATAGATGCTGACTTTATCGGAACAGGGCAGTAAATGCTTCTATCAGCCTGCTGGACCTTTCATATCATCTTGCGAAGAGAGAGAACACGAGTCCTCCTTGGATTTTCCCCAACCTCTATCTATTCAGGCTGCCAAAGAATTGCAATCCTTTAACTGACTCAATAGCACAAAGAATTGATAATTGATGCACCCATTAGCTTCAATACCAAGTAAGAGATTGTGTGCCTGAATGTGGCAAAACACTATAATCACTGCAGCCGATAGACGCAGAGGAGCCGTTATACGCAGAGGAACCTCAATTAAGAATTAGAAACATGATCATAAATATCAATAATATATTATTATATTTATCATTCGCATTTAATTATTAAATAATAATAATAAAATAAAATAAATTATTTTGTTATTTATTTGATTAAAATCCAAAATATATAAAATTAAATTAAGGAATATTTAAAATTAAATTATTAAATATTATTTTAAATTAAAAATAAAATAAATATATATTTTATCTTGATGATTAACCTCAATTAAGAGTTAGAAATGTAATCTTCAAAATATGGATGGGATGAATCCAGAAAAATTATTACAAGCTAATAATCCCATAAATCTTAAATATGAAAATATATATTTGTCTTGAGAAGTGCTCTCTAACTTATATGGTAAAGATGTTGTAACCTCTAGATAAAATAAAAAAATATTTTGTTTTTATATAAAATAAAATTAAATGAAAATATTAATGTAATGTAAACATTTTAACCAAGTCAACGTAAAATAATAAAATGAAGTAAAAATAATAAAATAAAAATAGAAATTTTCTCATGGCATTGAAAACCCATGGTATTCATGTGAACCATATCTTGTTTAAAGGGTGAAATTAAACTAGACTAGATCCATTCTAACTTTGGAACTACAAAGCATCCAAAGAGATCAAATCTCTTTTCAATCTAAAAGAGGTTTCCATCTCTTTTGAATTTAGAAGCTCCCAAGAATGTTAAGCAGCTGTGCACAATGATGGGACACACAAGCTACTATAGGAAATTTATCAAATCTTATGCCCAGATAACTGCGCCGATGGAGAAACTATTAAAGAAGGATGTGACTTTTTGTTGGGATGAGGAATGTCAACAGAGTCGTGATGTGTTAAAGGACAAGACGGTGACTGTGCCCATCTTAGTATTCTTGGATTGGAAGAAAGAGTTCCATGTGCATGTCAATGACTCATTTGTTGCAGTGGGTGCGGTATTGACCCAGCCTAGAAAAGGTGAGATTGATTATCCAATCGCCTTTACAAGTAGGAAATTATCAAAAGATGAAAAGAATTATTCCACTGCAGAGCATGAAGGGTTATCCATGGTCTACACACTGCAAAAGTTCCAGCGTTATTTGTTGGGTGCACACTTCAAAACATACATAGATCACTCCGCTCTCAAGTACCTAGTCAGCAAGCATGTGTTGGGGGGGAGGTAATCTATAGGTGGTTGTTGTTGTTCCAAGAGTATGAATTTGAAGTAATAGTGAAGCCTAAATGGTTCAACATAGGACCAAATCACCTAAGAAAAATTGAGACAATTGAAGAACCAACCAATTTGGAAGAAGGATTGTTAGATGTGCAACTCTTTATTGTGCACATTGCGGATGACCACTTTGTTGATATCATTCAGTGTTTAACCATGGGTATAGCCCCGAAAAGCTATTGTACTCAATAAAAAAAGGAATTAGTGGTCTGTGTAATAGATTTTTCTGTTATAGCGGGACATTTGTATAAGATGGGAACAGATGAAATATTACACCGCTATGTTCCAGAGTTCGAGCATGCTAGTATCCTCACTGAGGCACATGAAGGAGTGGCAAGACGACACTATGTAGGTAGAACGACTGTGCAAAAGATTTTACGTGCAGGGTTATGGTTGCCAACAATGCATAAAGATTCCAAGGCATTTTGTAGAGTATGTGATGCGTGTCAAAGGATGGGAAAGCCTTCGTAAAGAGATGAATTGCCCTTAAACCGTAAAGATTCGTTACAACTATTTGACAAATTAGAAATTGACTTTATAGGTCCAATACAACCACTGGGAAGGAAGATAGGCACATGATACATCATTATTGTGACATAGTACTTAACCAAATGGGTAGAAGCGCATCAAGTGAAGGATTTTACTACTGTTATAGTTGTAAAGTTCCTGTTTGAATATGCCTTAACATGGTTTGGGTGCCCTAAGATATTGATGACTGATAGGGGTACGCATTCCTGAATGAACAATCAACACGATACTCAAGGAATTTCAAGTTTACCATCAAAAGAGTATGCCATATCATGCCCAAGCCAATGGTACAGTGGAATCATTCAATAAGATTTTGGAGAATACGTTAATGAAGGTTTGCAATGTGAAGAGAAATGATTGGGATATACACATCCCAGTGGTTCTATGGACATATAGGACGACGTGCAAGAAGTTGATAGGAGAAACTCCATTTAGGTTGGTCTATGGGATCAAGACGATGATGCCCATGGAATATATTGTGCCAAGATTATGCATTGAGGCTTTGATAGAGCTAGCGGATCACGATACCTTGGAGGAATAGCTCACGTAGTTGATGGAGTTGGAACAAGACTTGTTTCTTGCAGGATTTCACCAACAGGTGAAAAAGGAATGTGAGAAGGCCTGTCATTATAAGAATATTAAGTTGCAAACTTTCAAGATGAACAATTTGTTTCCACTCTATGATTGTAAATTCACAAAGTTTCTGGGCAAATTCCAAATGCATTGGTTAGGCCCATATGTAATTAAGGAAATCACTGATGGTGTGTAGTTCAGATCGTAAAGCTGAATGGTAAATTGTTCCCTGGAAGGGTGAATGGAAATTGGTTGAAGTTGCACACAGGGGATCCTACCCCTACGCAATGACTACACAGTAGCATGATAGTCTTAGTGCTCAGGATGCTGCAAGGGAGAGTGGGACTATAAAAAACATTGCCTAAAGAAAAGGAAAACAAAATAAGGGGGATGCACGAGGAAAGCAAGCAATGTGCGAAGAGGAGGTGCACCAGAGGGGTTGTGCCATGGAGGATGGTGTCATGCAGATGGGTCCAAAAGTAGTCGTTGAAGTCACTGTTCATGATTGGATAGTGAAAATCCTATTAGGAGAAGCGGGTAGGTGACATTTATGGCGAAAATATTTGGAGATCTACTGCCAAAGATTCATTTATGATCAGAAAATGGAGGGAACGGTCGGATTTGAATTCGAAATCACCTATAAATCTCGCATGTCAATCTATTGCAGAACACTTTGCCTTATGAAAATTGTGTATAAGCCTTCTTGTTTTCACTCTATGAATCTACAAATTTGGGATGATTTAGTTGCAAGCCTGATATTTATGATATTCCCTGAGTGGAACTAGAACATTATCGTTGAAGGGATGTCCACTGAACCTATAAGTTCTGAAGTCATTGTCTATCAAGCAGAAGCCCCTGAAGTTGCATCAATGGAAGCTACACCATATGTGCCTACGATACTGCGATCACCTAGGCTAAAGAAATCTGCTACTAGGGAGAACTAGAAGAAACCACAACCTATACCAGTGAGCCAATCATCGAGGAAGAACCCCACAGAGGTTTGACAGAAAGGGAGGATGGACAAGGCAAAGAAACTATATGAACTCGTGGATTTAGAAGCAAAAAAACTCCACAATGGAGTTGAGGAATTAGCCGTTAATGAGGGCGAGCCTATCGCTAGGCTCCCGGCATATATCCCTCTACAAAAACGGAAAGAGAAGGTACCAAAGGACCCAGATTCAGGCAAGTTCACAATATGTATGTCGCTACTACCGGAATAAGTGGTATTTGAAGGCGCTCTCTTAGCGCATATCCCTGTGTTAAAATTGAAGGATTTGGATGTCGTCGATCATGAGAAACTTCCACATTTGGCCACCAATAAGTACATGACCAAGATTTACTATGAAGAGACTAGGGTCACTAAGCGGGAACCAATTAAATGGGTAAAAGGGGTCGAGTAGGCCAAATTGCTACATATGCTGTGTGTGTCACACTTTGATAGGTTGATTATAAATACCATCTGTGTGCACCAATTTCTCGTGCTGGTGCATGATGGGTGTTTGTGGTTAGGCAAACCCATCCCCATAAAAGACATGTTGATCCACAGAATTATGAAATTTCCCTATAAATGGGTGGATGCAATGAAGGAGTTTAGAGGAAAAAGAAAGGAAAAGCAGCTTGCAGATAAAATGAAAACTGAGTTTGGGTTGGTCAAGAAGTCACACAGATACTGTATCTGCTCTATCAAAGACCAAGCAGTGTAGTTTTCAGCTCAGAGTTTTGCTAGGAAGGTCATGAGAAAATGTCGTATGGATGAGGTTCCAACGCCAATAACTTAATTGCCTACACAATCCACAAAAGGGGTGTAGTACAACTAGGCGTACTACCTCTGCAAGGAATTCTTAGCAAATTTATGTGAAGCACAGAATGAAAGTAAGGCATTTCACTATGCCTGGTTGCTGATGCTGATTTTGCTCATTCCATGGCGAATACCAGATACTGGTTGAGATGGACTTCCACACAGTAAGTAGTCAGAGGCCAAGGTTGTCTCCAACCTTGTTTGAGTAGTTGCAGGCCTTCTTGGAATTTAAGGCTGATTTTCATAATGTATCCATCCACATGAGGTGGGACCCTAAGAAGATATGGCACAAATTGTCATACCTAGTTATGGAGTCCGATGTACAGGAGATTGTGGGAACATAGAACAGTCGGACCCAATATGTGTAAGTATGAGAAAAGGCGAATCTCTTCCGCACACAATGCTACACGAACGAAAGAATGCAAGTATGCAGGGGAGTTGGCATCGAAGACAAAGAAGTTTGTGTAGGTGCGCGGCAATCGATAGTCCATGTCAAAGAGGACATAGGAGAATATAAACATCAACTTCACAACGTACTGAAAGTAGGAACAATCTCAAAACCAAGAGGAGCATGACAAGAAGAACTTTTAATTAAAGAAGGGGCCAAGAAGACGACTTCTGGACCTAGGAACAAGCAAAAATAACAAAACCACGCACACGTCGACACAATGCTCCTAATTAAGGGAAAAAGAAGTGACATCAAACATAAGGTCCACAAACAATATGAAAATATTGACTCAATTTGAGTAGAAGTACATGCAGATGTTAGGTACCGTCCAGAAGGATTTGCATGAGTTGCAGATTCAAACGGGCATAATTCATCTGAGCATGGGACAAGCGAGAAGGGTTCAAGTGATCCTATAGCAAGCAATCAAAAGTGTAATGGAAACAGAACGAAATTTGGATCTCATAGTCATTCCCTTTCCAGAAGGGATATTACGCACAAAGTTAGAGGAAGATAATGCTCCGTTCAGAAAGATCAAGGGCATGGGCATGAATTTAAACACACTACCCATTGAAACATAACATACTTACAGGGGGAAATCAAACTAGCTAATAATGAAGTAAAAATGAAAAAAAGAAAATAAAAACGAAAAAAAAATCAAAATAAAAAGGAAAAAAAAGAGCTAGTAGCACAAAGCAAAAGCCTAGAACCAGCAACTCAGAACTATGCAACTAATACAAGAGCTACACATCCAAAGAGATCAAAACTTAAAAAAAACATTAAGAAACTAGTCTCCATAGTGCGAAAATCTAAGGATAAGATAAGCTAGATACTTATTAGTTCCAGACCAAGTAGAAACTACAATAGAAACTACAGTCAACTAATCCATGAAAACAAGCAATAACTTCAAAACATTAAAGAACATGTGACTACTTTGGAGAATGCAGTATCGTGCTACAATGGCCTTTTTGAAAATGTAATGGAACTATGGACTATGTTGCAGGAGGACTCAAACCTGCAATGAATGCGTACAAAGATTAGAGAGGCACAACAATAGGTTGATGAGATCAGGGAAATTGTGTGTACTTTGGTACCAATCCAACGCTTCATGTGCTTGTAAGAAATGAAGCCGCTATAAGCACAGCTTGAGGGGCTGCAACACAAAGAAGCAGTTTTGAAGGCTCAGATTCAGCCATGTAAATAGGAAGCAATCCATATTACTCTAGCCATCCAGGAAAAGCTGAAGGCTTTAGAGCAGACATAAAGGACCATTCACCTAGTGATGGAGGGACCAACTACAGAGAAGCTGGTCAAAGAAGTGCAACAGGTCGCATTACAGAGCACAACATACCTTGAAGTATTGAAGTTGGAGTTCAGTGACCTCCGTAATAAATTGGATAATCTAGCTGAGTGACTCGAGGATGAGTTACCATATTTTTGTTGGGGGCTTGTTGGGATGCGGTCCCTGGGTTAATTTTTGTCAATAAAGTGAATTTCTATAATATTTTTGTTAAATAATGTAAATTCTCCACGAAATGTGGAAGTGGAGTGCAAAACTAGGTAATAATAAAAGGGGAATTAGTCCCTTGTATGGGTAGGTGATAGGATGGTTTTTGAAAGCCGCCCATGGTTCACAGACCATGGTATTGTAATGAAAAGGCTATATATAGTTGATTCGAGGCAAGTCTAAGGGGACAACATTTGGAGAAGAATTATTGTAAGGGAAAAGGTGCTAAGGCAGGAAAAGTCAGTTTCATGTACTCAGGCAAAAGGGGAAGACTCCTGCAGCTGAGTGCATGAAGACCTTGGTAAGTCCGCAGTTGAGTGCACGGGCCTCTGTAGCTCGGTGCGCAGGGATAAGCAGTTTTTATCTGAATGTTCACATCTTGATAAAGACTGTTTTGAGCTGAATAAATGCATTTATGCCTTGTTTATAAACTTTTGTTTAAGTTTATGTATCTTCGTTCTGTGGTCTGTTTATGTGAATTGATGCTTAATTTATACAAGAAAGAGATAGATTTGTAATGTTTATGCATAATCTATATAATTAACCACCTTCGTGGAGATTGGGAAAATTTTAGATAGATCTGTTGTAGTTAACTGTTTGGAAAGGATAGATCTACACAAAGGCAGATCTAGGCCATAAAGGTTTCACAATATATAGTTTTTTGCATGAAAGCAGTGAGTCTGTATGTTTTCTGCTTGTTAAGTACAATCTACTACCTTAGTGACGATCTAAAGGTCATTTCGATAGAGTTGTAGTAGTTGACAGTTGGATGGAATAGATCTACTCGAATGAATATCTAAGCTATAAGAACCTCAGGAAGACCTTCAAACAAGCCTATGGATGTAGAAAACTAGTTCTAGCATCCCCTAATACTACTTCAAGTGAGGCTACATATTGTGCTACATAGGTTGTTGCTGAAAGGGCCAGCAGTTAGGGTTTTGTTGGTTGGTGCGAATAACTCTAAACCTGGGTTATGCCCCCTTAATCCAACAATTTTTATCAACAACTTGGCATGGAGTAGGCGGTTAGAGGGTAAACACCCTCCCATATTGGCATCACATGGAGGTTGGCCATTCAATATTATACGCTGAGAATCGATCTTAAAATGTGAAGAGAACAACTTGTTCTAAAACCTATGGGTTTCCTATTTTAGATTTATTATTCAGTGAAGTAAGCTCCACAACTGAATTATTGCATAAATTTCCTCTGGTCATATGCAAGGCATTGTAATCATCTCTTAATTCAATTTTGGTATGTCGCATCAAGTTAATTATTAGTCTTCCCCTTTTTTTTGACGTAATTGGAGTTTGATAACAGATTTTGAGGGTTACTCAAACCCTTACCATAACTCTGAGGTCACATCCAAGGCTCTGTTGTTATTGAGAATTTTCGGTTAGGGTTACTTAAATTATTTTCTTTGCTTTTGTGTAACTTATTTAATCACTTGAAGGATGGGTTTTCGTTCTTCGAATAGTATGGAGGTTTTCATAAAGAGTGGCCATTCATGCAGGTATGCCACTTTCCTTACTAATCATCATTCTAGTTACTTTATTACATTAAAACTTGGATGAATTTTCCTAACATTTCTCCCTTGCTTCCCCAACACGTAATTTTTGGAATTCGATTTAGTGTGAATATTTCCCTCTTTTAGTAGGTTCTGTTGGGCTAGGGTTTGACCACGTTGGATCTCACACCCTACCATAACGCAAGGGAAAAATCCTCTTCCAACTTGTATAATTTCAGAGTCTTCTGGAGTCATCACTATCGACTCACAATGCCAGGTTACTTGTTAGATGGTTTTTGAAGGTAAGATTTGACCTTGGTTTTATAATAACACAATTCTTATACTCATGTGCCCATTATGATGAGGTTAACCACTTACAAGTGGAGGTGTTAAAGGCCTTTTTCCCTAAGCTAATTTCAGTGGTACAATCTTTCGCTTTTTCTCTGGTAATTTTTCCACTTCTCCCGGTTATATAATTTTCATAGATTTGTTAGGAAATATACAAAAGAGTATTCTCTATGATAAAATAGTTTAAATATTAATTGGTATAGATTCATTGGAACCTGAAATCTATCAAGTGTGGAACGAGATTAAATCCCTTATGTGCTAATTTTTTTTAGAGGTTAGTTTATAATATTTGATTCTTTAAATTGCATCCTTTTTAATGTATAAATCTAATAAATGCCTTGAAAATCTGGTTGAGCACTTGGATTATGTAGAGTGCACAATTCCAACAAATTTTTACTACAGTTCAAATGACTAAACAATATACCCCCAAAGGAGCCAACATGTAGAATAATAAGACTTATTAAAATGTTTTAACCATTTTTTATTTGATATATTTGATTTAAAACTCAATTTGATTTATTTATTTATTATTAATAGTTTTTAAATGCCACATTAGTTTTATATTAAGAATGGAACAAACTACACATGTCTCTTTTATTATTCTTATTAAGAAATAACTAGTTTTTTCTTTATACATTTAAATAATTTACCTAAACCTTATATTGAAATATCTTTGTGAAATATAATAATTATATATCTTCCACACTCAATGAAATATTTTTACCACCTCTTTTGAGCTATAATGTCAATAATAAATCAAATAGAGCTAGCTTAATGAGAATAAGATTATTAATATTTTTTTAATTATAATTAACTAAATAAATATATTCACTTTTATTTTTAATTATAGGTAGCATTTTTTTATTTAAAAAATATTTTATTTTCTGTCTAAAAAGTAATGTGTTGATATGCATAATATGTTTCTCAGCGTAATATTATTATTTTTTAATTTCAATTACTTTTATGCTTTTCAAATTTGATAGAGTTATATTATTTCACATGAACATCGAAATAATATAGAGCTATATTATTTCAAGTAAAAGTTTAACATTAAACACATTACACATCTATCTTACTAACACTCAAATATAAAAAAATTTGATAAATTTTTTAAAATAACTATTAACATAGTAATAATAATTAAATTAATAAATAATACTAATGTTATTTTTAAATATGACTTTTCCATAAATGTAAACTAATCATTCTTTAAATTTAAATTTTAAATTTTATAAATTTGAAATTAAAAAACCTTGCGATAAAATTTCTAAAATAATTATTAACATATTAATAATAATTAAATTTATAAATAATCATTCTTTAAATTTGAAATAAAAAATTCCGGTACTTAAACATAAATTGGAAATTCCCATACTTCAACATAAATTGGAAATTCCCATGAGCTCGTGCGGAAGACAACAACTCAATCGAGTATGATATATATTATTTTTCATTTCCTATTGAGTAAACGGAATAACCTTTTGATAAAAAAAAAAAAAATCAAAAAGAGGTAAATCAGTCAAACAGATGTAGGGTGGAGAGGTCCTCTCCACGGGAAAACCAAAGTCGACAATCCTCTATCCAAATAATGATACCCTCGTGGGTTAGGAGGAGGTCGTAGAAGGACCCCGACCTACAACACGAGGTAGTAAAGCAGATAACCAGGAAAATGTAAATTAAATAGAAATGACCATTACCATATAACTGCCGGAAAGACGAAATAAACCCTCTATAAGTGAACTGTAAGTACAGCAATAGAGACATCAATGTATATAAATGTAAATTAAATAGAAATGACCATTACCATATAACTGCCGGAAAGACGAAATAAACCCTCTATAAGTGAACTGTAAGTACAGCAATAGAGACATCAATGTATATAATATAGAACTACCTGTAAATAAATGGGGTTTTGCAAGAATATGAAATTAGAAACTAGAAATTAGGGATATTAAAAGAAATGTTGCAATTGTTAATGGTAGAATGCAGAGACTAAAAACCACAGGAACTATAAGACAAACTTATTACCATTTCCAGTAAAGAACATCGAATTCATAGATAACATTTTACTGCGCTGACTGTCATTTCAAAAAAAAGAGCCACTAGACTGGGCAGAGACAATCACAGATACGTTTTTCCGACAATAAGCAATTCCGATGAAACGGTTTACCTCCATTTCTGTAAACGGAGACGGAGAAATAGGCCAAACCAGCGACGTAAGTAAGTTTAGGAATCCACAATCCGGATAAGGGTTGCAGAAACGGAGAACAGAAAAACTAAGACAATGTCCAAGTATACTCCAAAGATAGAAAGAGAGAACTGAAAATCGCCCACCAAAAAAACCTACAACAACATCAATCATAAATTATAAAATAATAATACTGAGTTAAAAGACTGGTAATTAAAATATTGGTTTAATGAATAGTAATTAAAAGATTGGATAAAGCACAATTTGAACACAACGGTCCAAAAACGCAAGCATAAAACTCAGGAATGAATGATAATACTGAGTTAAAAGATTGCTTTAATGAATAGTAATTAAAAGATTGAATAACGCACAATTTGAACACAACGGTCCAAAAACGCAATCATAAAACTCAGGAATGAATGCCCCAGTCATTATATAGTGGCGCGCCTGATGAATGAAGAAGGAGAGGGATGGGTGACTTTGATGAATGAAGAATGAGATGAGGAAATTCTCATACGAAGAGGAGGTGATGGTAATTTTGCAATCGAGTCCGAAAACAAGAGCAGGGTGATCGAGTGGAGTGGATTATTCATGGAGAGGGTAATTTTCCGTTCCTTTTAATTTGTTCGTCTATCTCTTTATTTGGTTAATTTGTTTTTCTATCTCTCTGTTGGGTTAACAAATGGTTTTCTTTGTTCAATTTACAGGGTAATCATGGGTGTTCTATCTCTCTCAGGCACTAGGCACTGTGTCTGTCTTATGGAGCGTTCCATAAATGTTTTGTTCTGTTCTCTGTAGTGTTGTATGTCTCAATGTCGGTCCTGTGTAGTGCTGTATGCATCAATGTCAGTCCCGTGTAGTGTTGTGGTTGTGTCTTGTGTAAATGTTTGTTTTGTGTGTCTGTTAATTAATTGAGAAAGAAGAAAGTCCATGCCAAGGAGAATATGCACCAGTGGTTGAAGAGCCAACTTATCAACAAATAATGCATCCAGAGTGAGTTGTAATCCCAATATTTTCTTGAATTATTTTTAAATTCATTCTGCGCCTCTTTCTTTTTCTGATCCTGAGTTGCAATTTTATATGCAGGAGCTGGAGTAGCATTTCCTGTGCTTTTGTAGCTGAGAATCGTGATTTTCCAGCGCTTTTTCAATAGCAACTGAAAAATTCCTAAGAAGCATGGTTAGTGAATGGCCTTGTTCTCTTCTGTTTCATGGTTTATGTTTCTTTGTAATTTTGAGATGGAGTTATATAGTATAAAAATATTAGAAAATATATAATAGAAGGCTAGCCTGTAATTAATTTGAATAGCATTGATCTGTTAGTTGTTTATGTTTGCTACCGAAGCTGCACGCAAGAGTTTTTCCTCTCATTTTTCACGCCAACTTTGCCTCTCCTTGCCTTTGAATGATTTCTTTCTATTTCGTTTCGAGCCGATTATTCCTTCAAAGAGTATTACAAACATTCTTAGATTTGTTGGGTGAGGAGGGTATCTACACACCGTAGCTGTTTTCGAAAACTACATTTATTTGGTTCTTTCCCCGCTATGGTAACTGCCTTAGTGCTTTTTTGAATATTTTTCCATTTTGATTTAGAAAACCTACCTATCCAGGGAGTGCATCTCTGTCATCCCTTTTATATGGAATTTCAGTTAGGATTTTTGGTGTTCAAATTATTTACTTCTTCATTTAGTCAAGAACCCTTTGAATTTAATACCCTGAACTTTCACCATTGGTGTATCACCTGGTACAACCCCTGTTCTGCATCATCGATACTCATCCCCTGTTCATCGATGTGTTTCCAAGTCCTCATCGATGTGTTGAAAGCCAATATAACTGGTTAGTAGTCCATGAAAGCAGGGTGAAATTCCTTTTGATGGCATTTTCTCCACACTCGTGTCGATATAACTGGTTAGCAGTCAATGAAAGCAGGGTGAAATTCCTTTTGATGGCGTTTTCACCACACTCGTGCTGGTCTCGTCTTCAATATAACTGGTTAGTAGTCAATGAAAGCAGGGTGAAATTCCTTTAGATGGCATTTTCTCCACACTCGTGCTGGTCTCCTCTTCTTTTTATTATTATTTATGATGCATCTGAATCATAGCGTTAACAAAATCTTTCAAATACAAGTTACATTGCAATCACATCTCAACTCTTGTTTTGATAAGGTTAATTGAAATGGTAAACTGCCAGAGTCAGTATTTATTCATTTATAGATACAAAATCGTTCTCGGGTTTCCAACGGAGAGTGGCACTGCCTCTAAAACTTCTTCCTGTTCCTCGCACGACTTTTCATTGCATAGGTAAAAGTGTACCGTTGTGTTGTGTTGCATGTTTCCAGAGTCACATCTGCTCCTCACCAGGCTGCTTACAGTTATGACTCCATAGGCGAATAGGGGTCTCGCCTGTCCGTTGGACTTTATTACTTTAATCTATGTAAGTCGACGATGGGGATCTATTTAACCTTCAGCAAACATGTGGGTAATATTCTTAGTAATATTTGAAATAGAAACTTAGATTGATTTTAAAAATAATTAACACCTATGTGTGTTAGATGAGAGGCACACGTGTCAATGAGAGGAGCCTACGGAACCTGACACTTCGGTATGATCTCATATTAGATGAGAGGCACACGTGTCAATGAGAGGAGCCTACGGGACCTGACACTTGGGTATGATCTCATAGCTTCTTGTTCTTTCATTAATTCTGGTGCATAAAGATCACGGCCCCGTGTCCTTTCATTAATTATAGTTGATGGCTTCATATGTATATGTTTTTCCTATTAAACCAATTTCTGCTTCAATATACAACCGGAGAGGTGTGCGATTTTCGTCCTCTACGCAGGCCTCTTTATCATCCTTCCACTTTCACGTCAGCCCTCTTTGTCATCCTTCGCTTTCATGCCTCTTTGACAATGCTATATATGATTATGTTCATCGATACTCATCACCTTTTCATGGACAAAAAAAGCCCACATCGATGTGTTTCCAAGTCTAGCAACCGTTGAAAGCCCACATAATTGGTTATTAGTCACGCGGAGGAGGCCATAACTTGTTATGAGGTGAAATTGCACTTGAAAATCATAAATTATATGTTCTGAGTAAGTACACTTGAAAATAAATTATTTTGTTATGAGTTTTTTAATAATAAATTCTTTCTGTCTTGGTTCCGCATTTTACTGAGTTGGCTTCTCCGTCATTCTGTGGATAAGTTTTTCTTCCATTCGTTTTTGTTCATTGCATTTCACTGAGTTAGGTTCTCCACAATTCTATCTGTAGTTTTCCCTCAATCGCTTGGGTCATGCAG
>APFE030156140.1:0-13554 GCA_000404065.3 Pinus taeda
CCTTATGTTTTCTCATTCACAGGAGAGAGAACGGAACAGAGAGGGCGCGCCATCATTTTGGAAACTTGGAGCTGGAACCGTGAGTGAATGAGGAGGCAAAACCATCACAGTGTGGAATCGTGACTAGACCGGAACCATGACGCAGTGACCGAGGTGGAACCTTTCTTGGCACGAATTTTGAGACAAAATATTCCCTAATGCAGAGAGGGATCTAAAAGATTCTCTAGGAGGTAAAAATTCATTTGATCATAATGTAATCAAGTTTACAGTCATTTTTCTCAAATTTTCATAAGGAACGCAATGGTGAGGTTCGATTCTCCTTTCGAGCAATGGATTTGCAGATTCCCAGTAGAGGAGAATCTTGAGGGAATCTTCTAGATTCCTTGGAGGCTGAAATTTCCTAGATCCATAATGCAGCCAACTTTATACTCATTCTTCTTAGAATTTTGCAAGGATCTCAATGGCGAGATCAATTTTCTTATTTGAGTTGCAGATCTCCAGTGAACCTAGAGGAGTAAATCTTTGGAGAATCACGAGGGAATCTAAAAGATTTCTACAAGCCCAGATTTTTCTAGTGTCAGAATTTGACAAATGGATAGTCGATTTTACACCTCTCAATGACACAAATTCATTGGTGTAGTTAGTTTTTACAGTTGAGCCTTCTATTTTTGACCATTTTCTAGATTGGAGTGAGGGTGTCAAATTTCAGAGTGTGGACAGTCGATCTTATGTCATTTGGTGCACGATTTCGATGGTGCATTCAGATCCAGCAGCTGAGCATTCCATTCTTCAGTCATCATCAGAGTTGAGGTATATGAAATGTTGTTGTCATGTACTTCTTTTATCATTTATTGTGAGATGTACTATGTTGTTTTGATTCTTGCTTGATGTATGATGTGGAATCTTTGTGTCTATTTTACGTGAAATTTATTCATCATGGATTTTTATGTATGTTTTGATTGAGATCCCTATGTTGCTATGATGGCGGGATACTCATTGTCACCATGTGTAAATTTATGTCATGTTGATAGGAGGTCTGTTGTGAGTGATAGTTCCTATAGCGGAACATCTCGTGGAGAGACTTTGCCACTCATGTAGAGGGCACATATCCTTGTATGACAAAAAACATAGTCCATGTGCATATTCACCATTTCTAGCATTGAATGAAGCAGCCAACACCATCTTGATACCGGGCCCGGAGACGTAGCCCACACTAGATGAACTCCATTATCAATCTCTTGTTTATGATTTTTTGATCGTCATTATGTTTCCATTTGTTTAAGCATGCATAAATGTTCATTTATGCTCTTATAAAATGCAATTCTAACCACATCACGGGAGTAAAATATCTTGGTTAAATTCGGTATTTGAGTCAACTCGGATCAATAGTCGAGGTCTATCTCTAGACAAAGCAATGAAGAAAAAGGACGGAGTGTTATGGAGCAAGTGTCAGAAGGAAGTCCATGTGTCAAGGAACATAGTGCAGAAAAGAGGAAAGACTTGACTTGTGCTTGGAGGGCATCCTAGTCAAGGGTCTAGGGTCTGGCATTGATCAATAAGAAGCTTCAATAAGAGAAACTTACTAAATGGTTTTCCTCTCAAGAGAAGAGAGGTTTTGGCCCTATCAGAGAGCCAACATCTTGTGTTCTTGTTCTTATGTTTTTGGTAGTAGTTTGATGAAGTACACACACATGCATTAATAAGAAGAAGAAGAAGATTAAGCTAACAAGAAAAAGTAAAAAGACTCCACAAATTGTTATCAAGTCAAGACACTCTACACCTAATTGCCCTAGATTCCTCAACAAAACTATAGAACTCGGGATATCAAATACAATTATTTGAATGTGCATCACACAAACATAGGTTTACGTAAAAAGTTAGGATAACACCTATAAAATGTCAATGTCTTTCATCATTGTAATAATATTACCATTGTTCATCTTATATATATGTTTAACACATCTCATATAAATTGAAGAAATCAACAAATTTGAGTTTTTCTTCTCCATGTACCAACATCATGATAACGTTGCGCTATGTGCTTGTACTCGTGTAATTGCGTGTTTGATTTCTAGCTATGTTGTCTTTATGTAGTGTTGATTTCACATGAGTTAAAATTGAAATTGCTAAGTGATTTTACAAACATTTTGAAGATAATGTTGTTATAAGAAAGTAAATTTTAGATATGGTTTATGCTTTGAAAAGTGTGCATTAAGGGTTAAAACTTGTTGGCATGTAATTGATAGCTCTTCTCTTGGGTTTCCTAATGTGTTGGGATGAAGTGATGAAATATTATTTAATGTTTGTTGGTATAAGCTAATAAATTAAACCAGCCCTAAGGTTGAAGTTTACAGAGGTTAAATGTAATAACCTCGTTCTGAAGTGAAATTTTTTTGTTTTATATTGAAAGTCAAAATTATGAAATTTCTACAAGATACCAAAGGCAAACATAATAAAATTAGAATAAATGACTTGGGCTTCCCTTGGACAAATGGTAGAACTTCCCCATGTTATTGTGATCTAGATTTCAAATGCTTGGATAAATCCTAATTAATTCAATTTCAGGTCTGCAAGGGAAATTTCAAGACATTTACAAGGTATTTTTATGGTGGATGAAAACCCCAACAAGCCATCTTTCATGAGATTTATGGTCCATTGAGTGGGCATATTTAAGGCTTCTTGCAAAGACTAGCACCGAATGTTGATTGCTTGTTTTAATTGATAAGATTTTGGGCTTGTTTTAAGTAGGTGTTTTTAGAACTCGCACACTAATTTGCAAAATGGGCATACTTTGCATAAAAATTCAAGTACAACAAGCACAAGGATTTAAATATTATCGCATATACACATTAATAGAGGACCTTAATGACCCGATGAACTATATTTTATAAGATTATTTCAACTCTATACATTGGGTCGATGAAAGGACTCATCTTGAACTTCTAGATGAAATGAATAACAAGCATCAAGTCCAAAATCTCATACGGTTTTCGAACTTGCTCAAAAGGTTTGGGATAAGGATTGGCAAATTCCCAATTGCCTTCAAATTAATGGAAAGCAATATCCATTTTTATTATCAAAAAATTTCAAGAATTCTTAAAGATTCTAACCAAAACTATCAATCACCATGTAAATGAGTGAAGATTGACAACTAGGATTTATGCAACTCTGCATAGATCTTAGAGGGTTAAAAGACATTTAGCCTTTTAACCACATTAGTGAATTGCATTAATACCAATCAACAATTTCCATGTCATCTCCACACAAAAATAAACATATAGATTAAGATTGTATGAAATTATGGAGAGAAATTATGTGTAAGATTTAAATAACAAATTTCCATGTTTTCAATATAAACTTTAGATGAGATTTTGGGTTCTCTATATATCATTTTTGGAAATGAATTCAAGCCTTTAAAAAAGATACATGAAATACTGAAAAATGCATTATCATTTAAATATGCATTATTCTTGAAATAAAAGTATCCTTTGTTCCATAAATTGAATTAGTACTTGAAAAATGTACTATAATTTAAATGTCCATAACTGGAAAAAAATGCATCCTTTGTTCCATGAATGGAATGGATCCTTGTAGTTTCTTAGTACTTCGAATTTTTAATTATTTCTCCATTTCTATTATTGGGCACTCTAAATCATTTGTGGGCCTGGTTCATACATTGAGGGAGAGAACGTAACACCTGCCTTGGTCACCTTATATGGTATGATTAGCCTAGTTAGATATGACAATGTACTATATGTGTGGTTCCTTAGTGCCTACGAATTGTATGTTGAGTTATTATGTTGTGATTAGGAAATTATCCACTATCATCTGACGTTGATTAAACATTTAATTATGCCATGTCACGATTGCATTATGTATAATATGTGTACATTATGGTGAGTGGAAAACATTGTTTGCAATATTAGGCTTACTAGGAGAACTCACTTGTGTGATCTATATGGGTACCCAACTTACATGGAGATGTGTATATGATTACAAAGTGATTAATGGCCTCAGATTCGTCAATGTATTTAGAATAAACACGTGATACACATAGAATGTAAAACCATGGAAAATGGAATTCCTTGTGCACCACATAGAGGGAGTTATTGGGAAAGAATGGTAGAAACCCATTTAATACTAATTAATGCTTAGAATTGTGCATAGCCATTATGAGAGCCACGGGGGTATGTCGAAGGAAAATGATCCCTTAAGGGACATGATTTTAAAAGAAGGGGGAATGAAGTGTTGTATGTTTTTTCTATAAAAACATTCATATACTTTGAAAAGAAGTAATAAGCATTAATGCATAGTTTACGTTCCTAAATTTTCATCGGTGCATTCTTTAACAGTGGACTAAGCTATTTTTTTCACTTAATGAGTGATAGTGCTAGCTCGCCATTGAGTATATATTACTCTTGGTGAGTGGTTGGTAGATAGCTTAGTTTCTTGATATGGTTATTATCAATTTTCAATTCTACTCCATAATGCCTTGTGTGCTCTATAAATTATGAGGGTACCCTGTAAACTCTGAAGGTGGGAAAACAGAGCTCAAGGTAAATTTGTAAGACCTCAAAAGTAGGTTATGAGGTGATCCATAAATGGCCATGGATATTCCACTGGACAGCCCGTCACAACAAATATGATAAATTACAATTAAAATTCCAAAACCTACATTACAAGAGTTTATTTCTCTTTAGTTCTTTGGATTTATAAATTATTGTTTTTTTATATGCATGTGAATTATAATTATGCAAAAAATAGAGAACAATGAAATAAAAACTCAGAACCAATATTGACACAACATATCACTTGGGAAATCCTTTTCAAAGAAAACTCAACTGAAAAGTGAGGTCTCTTTGCGCTCTTTCTCTAAATTGAAAATGGCTATGACTACAGAGAAGTAAGGCTTGTGGCTCATGGGCTACTACAGTACACAAATTTTCTCTATGTGTTCTCTCTCTATCACTCTTGGCTACTTTTCTCATCTACTGAACAAATGCACTAAAAAATAATGGAACCCCTTTTCCTCCTATTGGCCCAATTATAACACAACTTGATAGCCTACTAGTTGTTAGGTTTGACTCCCTCAACTCTTAACCAGAGTTACAATATGGACACTTTTAAATTCTTCTGCATCATGATCATGTGGCTAGCCCATTTTTCCATGAGTAATGTGGCTAATGTGGCATCGTCTCGAATTATGGTAGACAAAACAAGAAGGTCAAGTTTCAAATGTTACAACATTTGCATATGGACTCTGATGAAGTGATTCTTGCATCATTAGAAAGGTCTTTGTGTGTAGAATAAGAAAAAAAGATGTGGTGACAAAATGACAAAGTTTTACCCCCAAAAACCATCATTTGATACCTCAAGATGCTCCCGAAAGGTTTTAAACCCTAGTTTTCCAAACTGGTTCCCATTGGTAAAAATGGTCCTATGTTAATTCTTCTGCTTTTTCCACTCTAAAAGAATCGGGATGGATCAAAAAAAATATAACGATCCAATCAAGATCATAACTTCCCATTTGGGAGGTTTTTGTTCCCTAACAACTACTGAATGAGGTGGAGAAATTTTCCTCTGCCTTCTCTGGAGTGTATCGTTTGACCTTGTCTCGAAGTTGTCCTTTCAACCCAATATGTCATTAGAGAAAATTTGATGTCCAAAATGGGCCTCAAAAACAAAATATACAAACAAAATCAAACTTTAAAAATCATGGGATTCAAGATGACAATGTTCAACCATGGGGTGCTCACCATTTTTTGTAGTAAAATGTAAAAATATTAAAAATAAATAAAAAATAAAAAAACTATTTTTTCAACTCGTATTTTCAACTTATCTCCCTATGGTTTTACTCAAATTTCGAATTGGAGCACTCGTTGGATGTTGATTTAATTCCTCATCCAAGGAGTACCCATGTTGCATACTTTCGATGGACCCTGCTACACAAAAAATGAGAAATACATGAAAAATTGTGATTGCAAATCATGTTTGTCATGTATTTTTCATTTTTCATGTAGCAAGGTCCATCGGAAGTATGCAACATGGCTACTCCTTGGATGAGAAATTAAATTCTATATCCAACGAATTCTCTAGCACGAAATTTGCCTAAAACCGTAGGGAGATAAGTTGACAATACAAGTTGAAAAAATAGTTTTTTTTTCTTTCTTTTTTCTTTTTTCCCTCTAAAATTTGATGATGTAATCTAATTTTATTTTATTATTTCCACTATTATTTTCTAATATTCCTTGGAATACCCATTTTGGAACTCAAAATTTCTCTAATTCCAAAGGTCATGCTACCCCTATCTTCTAGTTCTAAACCTCTTTTGCAAAACTATATCTTATGTCAACTTTGATTGAACATCTAGTCGCAATTCCTCTAAAGAAGATAGGACTTGATCCTCTTTCTGATTTAGCATGGAAGGCTTATAGAGTTTCATATTATTTACATTCACAATTGAGTAAATGTGCATGTGTGGGGGTATATTGCAAAGCCTTGATTTTCTTACCCAAACCTTGTAGCTTATCTTTGTTCAATTGTATCCATACTCTATCTCCCACATTGAAAAAAAAAATTGTTCTATGTTGATCATGTCGAGCCTTGTATTTTTTTTGTGACTTTTGCAATGTTTCTTGTACTTGGATATGGATTTCCCTGATCTTTTCTATAACTTTTTTAGCCTTCAAGAAATCCCTTCTAAGATCCTCTCTTACTCCTCCTTGTTGCCCATATGCAATATCCAAAGGTGAAGGTGGAAAATATCCAAAACAAGTTTATAATGGTAATTTACCAATAGAATTCTGAACTGCTCTATTATAAGAATGTAGTATATATACCAAATTTTCATCCCATGTCTTTAGGTGCTTTTGATTGTAACCCCTAAAACGTGGCACTAAAGTCTTGTTGACTACTTTTGTCTGCCCATCTATCCAAGAATGGAATGTTGTATAGCCCTTCAACTTCATGTCCATATTCTCCCATAATGTAGTACAAAATGCATTGAGAAATCTTGTGTCCTTGTCTGAAATGATGCTTCTTTGTATCCAAAGTGCACCCAAACTTGTCCAAAGAACAAATCTATTGCTTCTTACACATTGATGGTCTTTTTACAGGGCATCAAGACACACATCTTATTGAATCTGTCAACTACCATGAACAAGTTGTCATGTCCCTTTGTAGTTGTTAGAAAACTTCCCACAAAACCCATGGAAATGCTTTCTCAGGGACAAGTGGGTACAGGTAAGGGATGATATATACCATGTTTCTTGTCACTAGGCTTGTCAGTATAACAATACATGCATCCTCCTATGAACCTAGATACCTATTTTTACATCTTGGGCCAATACGCATACCTCTATAAGTTGGTCATTGCCTTCCATATACCAAAGTGCCTTGCAACCTTGGTGATGTGAGCCTCTCTAATCAACTACAATCACTCGCCTTTAGGAACATATAACTTATCCAACATGTAGAGTAACCCATCAGAGAAATGGTAGTCAATAGTGTTGTCACCATCGTGCACATAAATTTGGCTCTACAACTACTGAAACACCTCCTTGAATTCTTAATCCTATGAATATGCCTCTTTGTATGCATAATGGGTGAATGACTCCATGTGCATCACATTTCCTAAAGTTGCGATATTTTATGTGAGTGGCCTTGAAAACATGTCAAATAACTTGTTTGTTTGTCCCTCTTATACTTGATCACTAAATGAAATTATTGTGGAAACCCCATCCACTTGTAATGCATGGTTTGTTGTAGCTTACTCTGGATCTACAGATATTGTAGAGGCTAGTGATATGTGTGGATTATTGTCTCCTTCCCCCTCAGATAGTGCTTCCACTTCTTCATAGCTTGCACCAACGCATATATCTCCTTGTCATAGGTAGGGTAATTAAGAACTAACCCATGAAATACATCATAATGGTAGCATGCATTATTTCCTCCTTTCATCAAGACCGTTCCCATAACATACCCACTAGCATTTGTCTCCACTACGAAGGGTTGTAGCAAGTTTGGTAATTTCATAACTGATGCTTAATTGATCATTTCCCCATTGGAAACTCTTGCCACTTTTTGATATGCGTGGAGTGGTGTTACTACCACTAAAAACAAGGCTATGAATATCCATAGGAACTACATTGCCCAAACAAAAATCCTGACATCACAAACATTAGTAGGCACTAACTATTTCATGATGGTCTCATCTTCGCAAGATCTATTTTCATCTCTCCACCACCTATCACATACCTTAGATACACCAAAGATTGTTGTGCAAACTCATACTTCTTGAGATTTGTTAGTTTTTGGTGCTTCTTTAATGTCTCCAACACCAACGTCAAAAGTAAGATATGCTCCTCCCAATTAGAACGGTATGCTAGTATATCATCCAATAGACAATAACAAATGAATTTACAACAAGGTATAACATAACATTCATTAACCTCATAAATGTCGCTAAGGCATTGCATAGGTCGAATGGCATGACTAACCACTCATACAAACCTTGCCTAGTTTTGAAGGTGATTTTCCAGATATCTTCTTCTCTGACTTGTAGTGATAATTGAATTCTAAGTGTAGCTTGGGGAAATATTTTGCTTATTTCCACTGATATAGCAGATCATCTATTATGCACAGGAGGTACCTATTCTTGAGCATGATTTTATTCAACACCCTGTAATCAATACACATTTGCCAAGTCCCGATTTTTTTGATACTATGATGATGGGTGACCAACATGGTGATGTACTCGATTGAATGAAACCTTGTTCCAATAGCTATTGCAACAATTTCTTAACATCCCTTGCTTCTATAACATATTGCTTGTATAACCCAATGTTTTTCAATGGGAAGTCCAACAATAGCTAGAACTCGTGCTCCACTTCCCTCTTGAGTGGCAACCCTTTAAACTCCTGGAACACATCCCTGTATGCAGGTAGAAACTGTTTTGACTTGTGTTTCTGTTACTCAATACACCCCTCCAAGGATATCTTTTCTCTTACTGACTCTTTTATAGATTGACTATCTCTAAAAGGCAATAAAACAAATTTCTTGCTAGAATTGATTAGTTTCTTAGCTTGAATGACACTTACCAACGAAAATTTTGACTTGGCTTTGTGTGTGTTTTCGGTGAATGATTTTCTATTCTTGACGAGCTAGTACGAATTGGCTCTCCACATGAAGATTGCATCCCACATATACATGTATGAACTTCCAAATATCACTCCATATACATCATGGGTAACTACATCTAGTTATACTTCATCAATAAAATCACCATGGATAGCAAAACTAATTCTGCAATATATTGTTACCTTAACTCTGCATCATTATTTACCCATCCTAATGGGTATGGTCTTGGAAGATCACACAAACTTCCAATCCAAATTCGTTGATTGGCTCTACTACAATGAGATTTGACTATGATCCTCAGTCAAACAAAACATCAATCTTTGTTTTCTTGGCATGTATCTTTACGTGGAAGAGTTTGGTTATTTATTTTGCTCCCTATTGTTGGAGGCTACTCAGATTCACCTCCTTTTGCATTGACATATAAAGGATCTTCTTATCCACATCCAAGTTGCTTTCGAACTGGTTGCTCAAATTAGTGGCCATGAGATTTTTCTTATTATCTTTCCTTTTGTTCTTTGGGTTAAGCTCTGGCTACAACTTCCAACACTTCTTTGTAGGACCATCAATATTACAATAGTTGTTTGTTCCTTGCCCTTGTGTGATATGGTTGTCACCTTTTTATATTTCCCCCCTTTTCAACTCTTCTTCCCCTCCATAGAAGTGTCTTGATGCTCCTACTTCGATCCACTTGATTTGTCTTTCTTTTGGCCTATGTTCTACAAGTAGTATGCCTCTACACAAGCCTCGTCCATCGATCTGGGCTTAAACATCACTTATTTCTACAAATGGTTGTGTAAATCTCCCAGATACTTGAAGTGTACATTTGGGTATTTTGAGGAGATACCTAACATTATGGCCATCTTTCTAAACTTTGTAGTGTACCCCTGTACACTTTGCCCTACTTTTGTCTGATGTAGTGCCACATGATCCATTGGTCCTTTACTTACTCAATAGGGTAAAATTGTGACTTTATAAAGGTTTTAATGTCCTCCCACTTAATCCCTAAAGGATCTCCTTCCAACCTCAAGGTCTTCGTGTGGCTTTCCCGCCAAGTTAGGGCATGGTCCTCTAATTTCAACTGCGCAAATGAAATCATTTGTTCTTTCCCTATATGATGAACACTAAAATAAATTTTTAATTGATGCAACTAGTATTTAGCTTCCAAATGTCAATCTCACTTTGGTACAATTTGATATCGACCTTCACTTCCATTTTGAACAACGTTTGTGAATGGTTCACGACATTCAAACCGATCTGATCCTTTTCGAGTCCTTTCTTTGCTCGTTCTCTATTTCTTCATGATCTCTTGATGTTCCCTCTGAGGAGATTCACATTAGGCCTTATGTCTGCAACTTGTCCTTCCACCCGTGAAAACCTCTCCTCTGTAAGATCAAGATGGTTATTCACAGGTTCATCAATCATGACTAAGGTTTTATGAATTTTGGCTTAGTCGATCTAGATTCCTCACAAATTTTCATAATATACTCAAAGAAGCATGTTTTGATATCAATACGATACATAAATTATCGTGGATATTCCACTATAAAGTTCATCACAACGGACCTGATGAATTATAATTAAAATTTCAAAATCTACACTATGGTAGTTTATTTCTCTTTAATTTTTTGGATATGTAAATCACTATTTATTGCATATGCATGCAAATTATAATTATGTAGAAAATAGAGAACAACGAAATAAAAACTCAAAAAAAATATTATTGAAACAAAATACAACCTAACAAATGCTTTCAGGAGAAAACCTAGTTAGAAGGTGAAGTCGCTTCGTTCTCTTTCTCTGAATAGAAAACAGTCAAGTATAAAAAAGTAGGGTATGTGACCTATGGGCTACTACAATACACAAATCCTCTTTGTATGATCTCTCCCTATCCTTTTCGACTACTTTGTTCATTTATGGAACAAATGCACTTGAAAAGAAAACCCCTTCTCCTCCTAGTGTCTAGTTATAATACATCTCAATAGTATACTTGTGGTTATCTTTAACTCCCTCAAATCTTAACCAAAGTTACAATATAGACTCTTCTAGATTCATTTTCATCGTGATCATGTGGCTAGCCCCTTTCTCCATAAGTAATGGGGGCTGACATGGAATCCTCTCGAATTATGGTGGACATAACAAGAAGGTCATGATGGGAATCACAATTGTCATTAGACCAAAACCCACAGGGGTTAGTCAACGATTGCATTGCAAGAGATAAGGATTCGGGAGAGGTGGGTAGTCCATGTGATCCAGGTGGATGTTGGTGGCCACCCACCTATCCCACTTGGACCCCCACAACTGTCTCTTTCAATTTTTCAGTTTCCTTAATTGTAGCACAGCTTACTATTTTTAGCAGTTTTTTGGGTCCTGAACTTCCGAAGTCGTTTTGAGGCTCTATACGATGTTTTTTGGGAAAACTAGGAGCAACATCGGTCCATGAGGTGGATTTTTTTTAATGAGGTAAATTGCACGTCAAACGAAGATCGTATGCCAAAGTTACGACCCTAAGAAGTTGATGTACCAATTTACCCAAATAGGGCCCATAGTTTCGTGTTTCATCTCCTAGGGTTAGGTTTTTGGATGTTTAGGGTTTTACATTGTTTCTCAACAATAGATAGGCCTTCGAGCCTCATTGTAAGACAGTTCAGAGGCATGTAGCCGCCACATCTCTTCTCATAAGCTACCATCGCCCTAACTAGTTTATTTCCATTTTTGTTTGTAAGCATATTTCAATATTTTATATTAATGAAATGAAGTATTATTTCTATTGCATCTTTGTATTTCTGGTTATATCTGTAATTTGTTGCATTCTTGTTTCAGTGGTATCAGAACGATCTGCTCTTTCTCTGTTTTTCTTTGCATCTCCCCAACGAGGTCGGGATATAGGGAGTTACGGCTTGAACTGGCTGAACCTTTGCAAGACCAGCCTGGCAAATCTCGATGGCGTCCCATGGTGGATGAAAAGAAAGACAAGGGGGCAGGAGATCCTATCAAAATCTTGCTCGAAGAAGCCCTCGAGTGAAAAACGAACGCGATGATGGACAACATTGCCCAAATCCTCCAGCGGCAACCCAGGGGCAATGCATCTGCTTCCAATAGCTACTCTGGAAATGCCACACCCTTTAAGGTACGAGTTAACTTTGAAATCCCCATATTTGAGGGTCAAATAGGCGCAGATGTGATAGATAAATGGTTAAATCTACTAGATTGTTATTTTTTTGTTCATGATTTTTCGAACCGGGAAAAAATCACTTTTGCACTTCTCAAAGCAGCCCCCCACGTCAAGGAATGGTGGGAAACATACTGCAAGCAGAAGGATAAAAGTACAAGCTCACTATTTTCTGCCACACCCACATGGAATTCATTCCGGGATGCCATCAAGGGGCAGTACTACCCTGTCAAAGGTTGCAGTAAGGAAGGGACCAAGATGTGTCAGAGTTAACAAATATTTTTCATACTCTTCACACAAAATTCGGTATCGGGGATTTTGAGTTGCATTTGGTACTCAAATACCGCGGGTACCTACATAGATACATTCAGGACAAGATGGAGTTCCTGAACATCTCCTCACTCGGCACGACATAGCGATACGTTGTCAAGATTGAGCAGAAGTTTAAACAAAAGAAGCGAGACTTTGGATCTGCGAATCCGAAGAACAAAGGACAAAGCCAAGGCGGCGTGACCCAAGACAACCCGTCAAAGCCGCAAGAAAAGAACAACACCACAAAGTCAAAGAAAGACATAGTAAATTGGTGTGAGTTCCATTAGAGCCCCACTCACAACACAAGTGAATGTCGGACCAAGTAGCCGCTAGTGGCCAAGTTGAAGGCTTCAAAATCAGATGCATGTTCCAACCCTGAGTCAGAACCCCACAAAGCGAATGAAAAATGGAACCAAATCATTGATGCAGAGCCCAGCGCCATTGTTGCCACTGCCAAGGTCCAGAAGAATAAGCCCGAAGATCCAAAGGAGGGGAAGCGTCTTTTCCACTCACAAATGTGGTGAAGATTTTGCAGCTACAGTTCATTGTCGACAGTGTCAGCCAAAAGAACCTCATTTCAGCAAAGGTCGTGAAGCGGCTAGGACTACCAGCCATACCACACCCGCAACCATAAAACATTGGGTGGTTTCACCAAGGACGAGATCTTTGAGTCCGCCAACAGTGTCGCCTTCCCTACAGTATCAAGCACTCCACAAATAAGGTATTGTGTGGTGTTGCACCACTTGATGTTTGTGATGTATTATTAGGCCAACCATACTTGCGTAAGCGACATGTTGTGTATGAGTCAAGGCCTCGCGCTGTCATTATTTCTTTGTGTAATACATTATATAAGATACCAGAGGTAGCCCCACCTACTGCCACTTATTTGATCTCTGCTAAGAAAGGCAGTAAGATCATCTCCTAAACTAGGAAAT
>APFE030156145.1:0-32131 GCA_000404065.3 Pinus taeda
TAAGTAAACCCTAATGCGGGCAGGCTCAACTGATAAGGAAAGGAACTTTAGTTGCTCCCAATCTAAGGAGAGGATGTGTAAGCAGGCTCGACTGTTAACCCCCCCCACCAATAAGTCAATTTCAACTTTAGTTGCTCGACTGATAAGGACCTTTAGGTGCTCGAATGTTAAGGAGAGGAGAGGAGGCGTAAGAAGGCTCTCAATCTAACCCCCCCACCAAAAGGACAGGGAAGGATACAGATAACGGGGAATAAGCGAGTCTGTCCATGCTTCTACGCTTCTACGCTTCCATGTTTCTACGCTTCCTTATCTTCAGCGATAATCCCATATATGCTTTAGACTTGATTCTCCTCTGATTTATTTGTGGCTTCTTCATAGGGGTTACTCACTATTCCGATGGTGAGGGATCTTTCGTGTCAGTTACGATTATGCTGTAAATTCCCAAATTGAAATCTAATACGAACTGGAGTACTTCATGAGGCACCGAGTAGTGATTGAATGGAGCAACGAGAAATAGAGAAAGTGGTTTTCGGCTTAACGCCAATGTTGTGTTGAATGAGTATTTCATGTATATGAGCATGTGGTCTTAGTGGATGACGTCCATTTTCTCATTTCAAGTCTATATAGAGAGCTAGTTGTGTTAGCACGCCTCACCCGAGCAAGTCTTCCAGCTAGAGAGAAATAGCCCTTACACACACACGGCTGCCTGACCACCAGCACTAGCTGTTAGGGAGAAACCTACAGCACTCTTGAGTTAGGCCCTAATACTGGGTGGTTAGATAAGAGTACTAGGTCAGACCACACTATATAGTGAGAAAGTGCCAGCTACAATATATACCGTACAGATAGAATAGTAAGAAAGAAAGGCTGTTGGTTAGAAAGGAAGAAAGGCTATTAGCTAAGCCCTAACCAGAAAGTTGCGAGGCTATTGGTTTTTCATTCCTACAGCATTCAGGCCTATAGCATTAGACCTACTGCATTGCCGCTATTCCGTGGCAACCTACAGCAGCATAATGACATATATATTAGATCTCATTCATGTACTTTGGGCACAACCACAAAAAGACTTATATCCGTGAGGTGCTCCTTCTAGTTGAAGCGCTACTACAAGCCTTATCTATTCTGGTTGAAGCGTAGCCTTATCTAAGGTGAGCAAGGAATGAATGGTAAGGAACGAAGTAGCTTGTCCGCATCGGGCAAGGGCCACTTCGTGGATGAGGTTATCTCTCTCTTTACTGAAGGTGTTCTGGTTGAAGCGTAGCCGATAAGGTGTGGTAATGGTAAGGTAATGGTAAGGTGAGGTGGTTAGGTAAGGTTGCTGAAGCCTGCCTCCTAAGAGGAGCCTGCCTTCGTGTTGGGTTCGGGGGTACTATCTAGCTAATGTTGCGGGGAATTTATGCGAGTAAATCAAATAAGTAACTAATATCTTGTCTGTTCAACTAGTGTGTGTATTATATCGTAAGTAAGAGGGTACATTGGGCGGGTATTGGTGTGAGGAGGACTAAAAGCTAAATGGTAATGGTGTGTGGTTGCCTTGCCCTCTTGCCTGTTAACCAAGTGAAAGTGTTGGTTCCTAGCTGTGTGACCTTTGAAAGTGTGTCTGTTCAGGTGAGACATTCTAAGTGTCGGAGTAAGGTCCGTCTGTTCTGGATTGTCGGGTGAGGTGTTCAGGATTGTAGGGTGAGGCAGGAGTGTTGGGTTTCGTGAGGTAAGTAACTAAAAGCATCCTTCTCAGGTTGTACAGGGATGTAGCTCAATAAAGAAACTGTGTCTGGCCAGCACGGTTCCTTCCATCCTGCCCCCAACGCTCAGTAAATACTCAATTGTGCCCTGCCCCCGCCCCTGCTGGAAAGAGTCAATCCCCCAATGCCCAGGCAAGTAGTCAATCCCCCAACGCCTGGTCAATAATAGAAGGTCTAACCAGCATAGTTTCATCCCCCAACGCCAAGGAAAGATTCAATCCTGTCCTGCCCACAATGCCCAGTCAATAATTAATACCAGCACTGTCCCATCCCCCAGCGCCCAGTCAATAATAGAAATGAGACACACAGTTCCATGCTTCCTTGATGCTTATTTGGGTGGGGGGCCGGAAAGAGTCAATTCCACAACGCCCAACACAGTTCCATCCCACTAACCGACTAGCTCACTCTAAAGGACGGCAGGATGCGTAAGCACACTCGACTGTCAAGGAGAGGGGCTCGACTGATAAGGAGAGGAGCGTTACTTCCCATTAAAGGCAAGAGGCATGAATAAAGCCAGCAGCCAACTCTCTTCTCATCAAAATGGTACTAACAAGCAAGCTCTAAATTCAAGTAATAGCGGTACTATGCATCCACGATTCATTCATTGATCCATTCATCCCTCGCTCGATCCATCCACAATTGTCTCTTTGTCTATCCTGTCCCACCGATACCGGTTCGTGTATCTTGAAGTAATCCTTGTGGCTTAAAAAGGTAATACAAATGTTCTGAAAAGTGCCTACCAAAAAGGGGTCCCACTCACTCAATATCTAAATTCTAGGAGTAGTTACTTAATTCAAGAAGGCAGTTCCAACAATCCAATGAAGGGTAGTTGTCCAACTTCCTGCCATTCCTAAAGTAGGCTGATCAAGGTGCGAAAGCAATGTTCTAAGTGCCCAAGCAAGCCTTCCTTTCCAATATTGTATAGCTGTATTGAATCTATAGGGCAGGGGCAGTTCCTATGCCATGATCCCACCACAATGGTAGATCGTCTAACTGGTGAAGAAAGGCCCATACGACAGGTCAAAGTGTCGACCCAAGAAGCCCTTCTTGAAAAGAGAAGGGGTCTGGCGACTCAATCAAAGCAACAGTTCCCACGATCCCACATGGTAGCTATAAAACTTCCATGAATCGAGTAGGGCCGGGGGGTCTTTCCTAAAAGAAAGAAGGTGTGGTATTTTTATTCTGGAAGCACTGAAGTAGCTGGGGTTGTGCGAATAAGTCGTAAAATAAAGAAGGCAAATAGGAAGGTATAGCCCGCCCGATATGACATATAAATATCAAAGGTAGTATGGAGAAATCACCATATATAAAGGCCAGATCTAAAGCGGTGAGGCACGAAAGTGATAAGTAAGATCCAATAAGAAGTAGAGTCAAGAAGATCCCTATTCAAAGGTGATTCATAAAGAAGCTAAATAAGAAGGTGCTTAGATGCTTCAACGCACAAGTTGTAGCTTTCAAATTGTAGCTGTCAAACTGAAGAAAGGTAATCCTTAGGCTCAAGCTGCCTAGCCCTCCCTAAAATCAGCAGGGGCTTTATCTGTATCTATCGTTAAGTAAGTGGATTGGCCTGAACAATGAAAAAAGTAAGCCTGTCTAACCCCACCCCATCTAATAATCTAATAAGTTTCGGCAGTAATTCATGAATAGGGAGTTCCGATCCAACGATCCAACAACTGAGTGGTCTAAAGCAAGTAGGGATAGTATAGGTGTCCTAGTGGTACCCCCGAAGTAAGAATATGTCAGCAAGTGTTACGCCTGTCCACCAATGTGAGGCAGTTCACAAATAAAGGGTGGTGGTTCAGGTAGGGACCTCAAATTAGCCTGCTTACAACCCACTTATATTACTTTTGGCCAGAAAGGAACACACGGGCGCACCCTTTCACTAGAAATAATAAGGGAAAGCCCTCCTCTATACCAAATGACGGGTCTAAACCACTTACTTTGAATGTACGCTCGCCCTCGTTTGGACTACTGGCGGGACCTTCTTATCCCTTGTCCTGGGTGCCAAGGTAGATAGGGAATCGCACAACCCAGGCCATTCGAAATCCCTTCATTAGAGAAATCTTTCATATCCCTACCGCAATAGAGACAGAGGTCCAAGGGGAAGGACCCTGAGCCCTGAGACATTTCGGGGGATTCCACCTATGCACTCGACTGAGCCATGCTCATCCCTGCAATGATCATCCTTTAATGTAGCACCTGACCTTAATTCTTATCAATATTTGTTGTATTGTTATATTCAATGTACCCCCCACTCCATTAATAGAGTTTGTAAGATCTTATACTCTTTATATATGTCATAACAGCCTAGTTATATAGGTTATACCCATCGTTAGCTGCAGAAACTACATACGCCATAGGGAAGGGGTCAGACAGTTGGGATACCTCATGACTTTTGGTTGTTGCAGCGCTCCTCATTATGCCTTAGGGATACGGTCGGGTGGAAGGTACTCTGTATAAGACCCTTTCTAGCTGCTGCTCATACAACATTTGAAGGGAGGTCACACTGTTGGGATACCTCATGACTTTTGTTTATACTACCGGGCATAGAAAGTCGCTCCGCATCGATCGAACATCCAGCCAACTAGCTAGTAAGTAGGGCAGATCGAACCGCAGTGATCAGCAGGCATTGAGCACCTATCCGTTTCAGTCATATTATGTATATAATATAACGTGAGCACAAGATCCTTTCCCATTCATTTGTCTCCGGTTAGTTCATTTCGCTCACTGCACTTGGAACAACATCCCCCCACACTAAGTAAGATGGTGAGTGCCGATCTATAACATGCGAAAGTATCACGTGGTTCACACCTTATCGCTCGTCGATGCCCTCGTTTTCTAAGGAGGAAGTGGAAGAGTAAGGGCGAGGCCCGATAGGGACTCACTATTCCTTGGTGGGGTGCGTAAGCACGCTCAGCTACTTTAGTTACTTATTTGAGAGGGGGGCCGTCGATTTATCGTCTATTTTCCAAAATAGAGGGATTTTATCGCTCATCCATCATATGGTGAGGCCCTCTCCTTTATTAGGGTTCACCACTCATTTCCGATGGCCCCCACCAATAGTAATTGAGTCCTCCCTCTCTATAGTTATAGGCTGGGGCTATGTTCCGTCGAGTCAACCCCCTCGAGGGTAGGTAGCAGTGATAAGCCTATCTATTAGTTGGACCTGCATTTCTTCTATTATCATGTTATTCCCGGTTCCCCCTCCCTCCCATAGATGAGACAATGACTTGGACTGTCCCAAGGCTCTTACGCATGCCTCTACCTTCCTTCTCGGTGAATTAGGGGCTTACTATAAGACAGACTCACTATATGGATGGGGAATAGCACATACACATATATAGGTGCATCCAGGTTGGCGCTCAGTTGGAGGGAATCCCCTACACGAATATGATGCGGCAGGGAATTCGATGTAGCATACCGTTGTTCTTCCGAATGATTCGAAGGGCACTTGAGTCACTGCATCTTGATACCTAATTACATTCAGATCAATTTTTTGTGCTGTCAAAATCACGGGGTTTCAGCCATCGATGCCCATTTTATGGGGTTAAAGCAGAGGAATGTCTTATCTCATATATAATCTATCTGGAGGGGGAATTCGGCGTAGACGAGACATCATGGCCAGAAAGACAAGCAAGAGAAAAGGAATGGTTTGGGTTCCGGGTCATCCCAGGCTCTTCCAAATCTCAGCAAGGGTGAACTTGAAACACCAACGATAGGAAGCAGACAAGAGACAAAACGACGTGAAACTCGCAAGCACATCAGTGACCGAGACAGGTAGGAGATTTCTCATAGTGTTATCTCTCTCACGAGAGAGATTCACGAGAACCATTAAGTCGGGGTGTGATTGAAAAATGAATCATTCCAAGTGATCGGAAAGAGGGCTCCATTATTCCTCTGCACCGAGGATAGTGGGAATAAATCTGGGTTAGCCACTTTAGATATCAAGAGAGGGCTGGATCGCTGTTCGAAGAAAATCTTCTCTAGCTAGGAAGTATGATGCTAGTCCCACTTTCACCCTTGACTGGTTGGGAAAAGATGGGAGACAGTATTATGCTATTCTCTCACTTTGGCCTTTAAGAGAAAGAACCGTCGATTCGATACTAGATTAGACATTCATTTGATTGATCGGCCCTTATACATATAATTTGGCCATTGAAGCGATATGGCACAAATCGATACCCTTTCTGATGCCTGATCCGATTCCCCTATGATCATTTAAGCTTCCCTTATTGATTAGGATTGAAGGGGAAGGTTTCACTTATTAGAGGGGTCGAACACCGAACTAGTGGAAGAGATAGCTTTAAGGCTACTACTAAGAAACAGCAAGGGATGAAGAACCAGCTTTAGTGATGGTTCCCCCGTATATTAATGAAAGGGGAACCGCCTATTATTAGTTTGATATTGCCCAACATCAGTCCCCCTACTATATATCTGGTTCTAAACTCATTCATAGGTCGAGTTTCAAAAGCTCCATCTTCAAGTTCATGAAGAATTATGGTATCTGAATGCTTCTCCTATTTCTCTCCATTACAGCTCCGGTGCAATGCCTTTGATAGTGATTGAATTCATCCGGTATTCCTTGCCCCCGGAGGGACAAGCGACTTCGCACCTTTATATTCTGTCATAAGGGAGTGAAACTGAGCCACTCCCAACCGAAGGTATAGTTACAGAGGATTGTTGAGTTGGTCCCACTCAAATGCTCGTTATATATTAGTCATTCTGGTGCTGGAGCAGAGGATGATCCCGACTGTGACACCTGTGTGGCATATATCACAGAGAATATCCAGTGGAGTGTTAGCAGATAGTAATGTCTGCAACATCGTGTCTAGTGAAGAGAGTTGTGTTGTGTGAAATCAATAGCAAAATATGAAAGCCCCCTTATGAAGTTTTTTTTGTATTTTTTAAAGGCCTTGTTGAGACTGAGACCAACATGCACTTTAAAATTTAGGTTGTCATGATTAGGGGAGGTTTATTAGAATAATCTCGACGTCGTCTATGCCTATTCATGTGACGTCTACGCCTATTGATGTGACAAAAAATTCAGTGTTAGTTAGGAGCAAGTGATGGTAGTCAGCAGGTGTAGTTGAAGAAATAATGACAGTTGTTGTAGTTTCTACGACAGTCAGGATGTATAAATTTTCATGTTTGTGAATGAAATGATCAAGCTCTCTTGGAGAGTCTTCCCAGTTCTATCACCAAAAGTCAGAGAGGCATGTACAGAAAAAGTAAACATGGTACAATGTTTATCGATTCAGCTCTCCTTTCTTGACCACTGATATATAATCATGTTATGTTTTTTCGAAGATACGCAAACTACACAAAAATCGCAACAACCAGCAGTGCTAACAAGCTGTCAGGCCCAACAAATAAATAGGCACAATATAAACCAAGTTAGATGGGAAGCGAGAAATATATGTAGAATATTTCTTGTGTGCCAAACAGTTGGAGATTATGAAGGCCACTGTCTTGTCTTTTCTGGGGATGAACAACTCATGTAGATCACATCATCTTGTCGCCGAGAGTCAGAGAATTAGGGTGTACGATTTATGGTTAAAGTAGGTTTCATTTTTTCAGATGTTTTAATTCTTGGGGAAAAACTAATTAATTAGTGTTAAATTTAGTTAGTAACGAAAATCTCCGAGCTTTATTTTCAACTTGTAAAAGGAAATAGAACAAAAATAATTAATTTAATAGTTTTTTTTTTACATGTATTATTAGATACTGTTTTCAAATAATTTAAATTTATTGTCTTATCAGTCCTGGTGTATGGCGTACGGGCATCTTGTTTCCACCATTTTTTTTTAAAGATATTGTAGTTTATTGAAAAAGAAGTTTTAATTGGTTCTTTTTCCTTTTATTAATCTATTTAAAAAAACATCAAATAAATTTTAAAATAAAAACCAAAAGGTATCTGTGAGTGCGAATTTGTGGTACATGGACCTTGCATTCCACGGCTATCTATTAATCCGGGGGTACTGGAGTCTGGCACATTGCAGTTTGCGGTGGGTTAGTTTTGTAATGATTATTATTGCATTTTTTTTAAATGTTTAGATAACAATTATGTTGGGATGGCAATTGATAAATAAATTAAAAAAAAATATTTTATTTAAAAGTAAAATAGCATATATCAAACAATATGAACTAAGGGTAGGATTTATTAGAACCCAAAAATTATTTATAAGAAAATTTTTAAATAGTAAGATCATCATCAAATTTTTATTATAGGACAAGCTCATATGACTTCCTCCAAACAACTCTATATCAACTTACCCAAAAATTATTTATAAGAAAATTTTTAAATAGTAAGATCATCATCAAATTTTTATTATAGGACAAGCTCATATGACTTCCTCCAAACAACTCTATATCAACTTCTCAACACATTGTAAATTGCTAAACAATCATTGAAGACATATCTAATCTATATCAACTTCTCACCACATTGTAAATTGCTAAACAACTATTAAACACATATCTAAACATTAGAAAACATCATGCTCTTAAACACCACAACTATAAAAATCATCCTCAATCGCATAGGCCATAGACATAATAGCTTATCCTTACCGTCTACTTTAAATCAAAGATAAAAAAGCATCCCAAACTTAAATACAATGTTATATTTAAATAAAATTGTGTTCATTTATTGTTCCAAATCACTATTAAAAAAAAAAAAAAAAAAAAAACTTTTCAACTTCTATCACTTTAATAATAAAAAAATACATTTTTTACATTGCAACAAAAAAAAAAAACTTTTTAGGAAGAAAAAGTTGAATATTGATTATATTTCTAAAATTGGAATACATATATGGAAATTGACCATATTCCGACCAGATAGGAACAAATGAAATTGTACATCAAAAAAACATTTCATAATGTTCAAAACTCATTGTCCATATGTGATGATTGTACCAAAAAAAATTACTATAAGTAAAACTTATGATTCTATGCATAGGGGGGAATAAGTCAAAATTTTCTACCTATTCATATGATAGAAATAAGAGAAATAGCTCATGAAACATACCAGGTTGATACTGAGCTATATACCGGGCATAGAGAACGGTAAAATACAGTATGAGTTGGATTCTACCGTGATGTTTAGGTACCACACGCCACATTGAGATTCCAGTCCTTTCTTTGAAAGCTCATCCGCCTCCTTATTTTGAGACCTCCTGATATGAGATATAGGATAGAGTGACCGCTTCCATATTGATGAAATCCTGTGTAGCCATCCTGTAAGACTGTCATTTTTTATGGACTGTATGCCGGAAACATGATCAATAATGATCTTGGAGTCCCGAAGATTTGAATGGGACCTATGTCCAAAAAAGAGAAGAAGGTGAGTAGGCCATGCAGGGCCATGGCTTCAGCTTTGTTGTTGGTCCCATTGCCACCATTCCAGTAGATAGAGTAATGTTGATCCTTATCAATACATATGTAAAAACTACATGCACATCGTCCACCTTTAGTTGCACCATCGAAATGAGCCCGTGGAAAGTTTGTTTGTTGTTTGACGTCTTCTATCTCATGATGCTTCAAATGCTAGGGTATATATGGCATAGAAAGGAATGATTTTGTCATATAGAAGTCTGAAATCCTCCCTACTATTTTGGAATTGTTTTATGTTCCTCCATTTCCAAACAAACCAGCACACAATAGGAAGAATAGGCCGCCATATGGTTTTTTGGGCACTCCACCATTCGAAAGCGTCCATCATGGAGGAATGAGGACTGATAGTAAAACCAAAATGAGTAGCCAGCTATCTCCACAAGATCAGAGTGAGAGGACAATATAGAAACATGTGCAAATTGTTTTCTGTCTCAGATAGACAAGTAGAGCATATTGTTGGGCCTTGCCAGTTTCGTTTTTGAAGATTAGGCCACGTGAGGTTTTTATTATGGAATACTAACCATGAAAATAGCATAATTTTTAGAGGACATCCTGATTTCTAGAAAGATTTTGGAAATATATTTCGGGAAAATTCATGGTGGTCTACTGTTATGGATAGATATATTTCTCTTACAATACATTTGTTTTGCCTCTTTCATCTTGCCAGGCCATGCTGTCATTTTCCTCTGTTCTGTATATTCCTGCATGTTTCATCTCCCATATAGCTTTTTCCCATTGAGCAGTCATTAAATCATCTAGACCCAATTCACGAGCAAATTTCCATCTCGGGATGGCTCCCTGTCAGTCTTTAATAACTTTTGCCTAGAAAAATATACCTCTATGATGAAGATAGTTTAAAAGCTGATGAGGGAAAGAGAAATCCATATCTACTCCCATGATAGGGATAAGAATCTTGTTTCCAATTTGAAACTTCCATACCAGATTCTTGTAGAAGAAATGAAACACCTTTTGGAAACTCCTCCAGATAGCCGACCCTTGTGAAGAACCCAGTGTTCTATCTCTGTACCAATATATGAAGTCTCTACCTCTCAAATATTTCATTTTTATAGCATTACTCCATAAGCAATCTCCAAAAACCGCTCTCCAAAGGGATTTACATAAGAGAGCTACCCTAAAATAGTGAAGGTTCATTATGCCCCAACCCCCCATTTTTTTGGGAAGGGTGATATTGGATAGTTTTGAAAGATGGAATTTCTTCTTCTCCTTTATGCCTCCCCATATAAAGGTGGCCATTAAACTGTTTAGTTTTTTGATGATACCAATAGGGATGTAATAGAGGTGTGCCCAATATACAATAATTTGAGCAAGCACAGATTGAGTGAGGATCATTTTGCCAGCTAATGATAGGTATTTGAATTCCCATCCTGATATCCTTTTGTAAAATCTGTTGGGGATCCAAGGCCAGTCAGATACGGAGTAGCCCGTTAGTTTCAATTGATAACCCAAGTATTTCATGCCTTCATTGATAGAAAATGCTTGTATCTTAAAGAGTTGTGAGATATAGTCCATATCATCTATATTAACATTTCCATAAAGAAAAGATGATAACAAAAAAATACTTTCCATACCAACTTTCAACCCTTCTTAAAAACAAACAATTTCTTGGCAATTGGATTACAACAAAAAGCTTAATAATCACTCTAATTCTATTTCATTCCAAATGATATTGAAAAGAAAAACCTAATTACAATATTAAGATATATAAAAAGCAAAAAACAAAATATTAGGAAAAATGTTACACTTTTCCCAAAACTTATGAGTCAGAAATTGATACTATCCATATACTCCATCAAACAATTAACATTTTTTATTAAAAACAAAAATATCTAATTTCTGTTTATTAAAAACAAAAATATCTAAACATTTCGTCGTAAGCATATAATTTAATATTATTTTCTAGATAATAATTAAAGTTATTCAACTTACTGGGCATTATTTTTCCAAGACACATAATAGTACTCTAGACTGGATTTTCACTTTCCTTTTCATTATTCAATATTTGTTTATTCAACTTACTGGGCATTATTTTTCCAAGACGCATAATAGTAATCTAGAATGGATTTTCACTTTCGTTTTCATTATTCAATATTTTTCCTTTTCATTATTCAATATTTGTTTATTCAACTTACTGGGCATTATTTTTCCAAGACACATAATAGTACTCTAGACTGGATTTTCACTTTCCTTTTCATTATTCAATATTTGTTTATTCAACTTATTAGGCATTATTTTTCCAAGACACATAATACTAATCTAGACTGGATTTTCACTTTCCTTTTCATTATTCAATATTTTTCCTTTTCATTATTGAATATTTGTTTATTCAACTTAATGGGCATTATTTTTCCAATACACATAATAGTACTCTAGACTGGATTTTCACTTTCCTTTTCATTATTCACTATTTGTTTATTCAACTTACTGGGCATTATTTTTCCAAGACACATAATACTAATCTAGACTGGATTTTCACTTTCTTTTTCATTATTCAATATTTTTCCTTTTCATTATTCAATAGTTGTTTATTCAACTTACTAGGCATTATTTTTCCAAGACACATAATGGTACTCTAGACTGGATTTTCACTTTCCTTTTCCATTATTCAATATTTGTTTATTCAACTTACTGGGCATTATTATTTTTCCAAGACACATAATGGTACTCTAGACTGGATTTTCACTTTCCTTTTCCATTATTCAATATTTGTTTATTCAACTTACTGGGCATTATTTTTCCAAGACACATAATAGTACTTTAGACTGGATTTTCACTTTCCTTTTCATTATTCAATATTTGTTTTTCAAACATTTGTTTATTCTTTCCATGACAAAATTACATTTTAATTTAATTTCGATCCGTGACGCAATTAATATTAAAATATTAAATAAATATTTTATTTTTTCATGTTAACAATAGAGGTTAAAAAAGAATTCTAAAAATTACAAAGCTGCACCATCATGTCATTATACAAAAGTTAGGCAAATGAAATTATGACGCCCACTCTGTTCTGGGGAGGAAGATCACATGATGTGGTCAATGAAAGTCAGAAGATATATTTTTTTAATGATAGTATGTACCATATATTGGTAAAAGTGATTTTCGTTTTAAATAATAGTTCGTACGGTGATTTTTTCCAAGTTTTTTGATTGAGCCAAGAGTCTACTTTTACAGCCAAATATGACTGTAAATTTGTTGGTGTTCAACTTCAATTTGATATAGGTTTTTTTTAAACTAAGAAAATATTAAAAATAAAAAAGTCAAATATAATAAAAAAAAAATATATATATTTAAAAAAGTGTTAAAAATATTTATTCTGATTTCTCAATAATAAATAAAATATTTTCAATACTTATATGAAAATAGTATATCTGATATCAAACTTTATAAGGAAATAAAATAGTAAAAAATTTATATATATATATATATATATATAATATATATATATATATATATATAAAATTAATTGGAAAAAACTAAATTTTTTCAATAGTTAAAACTTTTTAAACGGGGTGATTTACAACCCTGATGGAATAATAGAAACAATGTATGCATGAGGATTGAGAAATGCTACAAATAATCAAGTTGAAGCCTTATTGCTCTAGCAATGATTGGGGATTGGGGAACGCTACGAATAACCAAGTTGAGCCTTATAGTTCTGGCAATCACCAAGGATTGGGGAATGCTACGAATAATCAAGTTGAAGCCTTATAGCTTTGGCAATGACTGAAGATTGTTATATCCAAAGGTCTGTGACATCTAAGTGTAACTGCAGATTCAATGTTTGTTAACCAAAGATTTTCCAAGCTTAGGCATCAAAAAAACTTTGAACTTTCTCCTATGTTCCTAAGGATAGGGATTCTTCTAAGCCAATTCGATTATTATAATTTTTTCCATGTTAAACAAGATAACCACTAGGAGGCAAATAGTCATGCCAATAGAGGAACTGCCTTAGATCAAGGTGTTTGATCTTAGACCAAGCTAACTCCCTGATATGTCACATCCCATGAAAGAATCCCTAAGAGATATGACTTCATGCGTTAAAAGGAATAAATTGCGCATTAAAGGAGATAGATCACACCTAATTAAGTATTGCTTCGAAGTATGGAAGGGCTCTCTCAAGAGTCAGAGTAGGTAAATGGAATATCTCGATTCCAGATGGAGGCATAAAGAATTAACTGGCATGATGATCAACAAGTGGAAAACAATTGGAATCATATTAAATGCCAAGACTGGGGAATGCGGACTTAGTACAACATTTCAATTGTGAAGAGTGGTAACAACACATCCGATTTAAAATTAGTGGCTGCAAGGATGGCGACTAATGCCGAGTTTGATCATCAGTCTAGGAAAATCATTCAATGTGAAAGGATGTGCGCAACATTCAAAAAGGAGCAGAGCACCATATTAAGGCACTAGATGAACCAACTAAATCTAAGAGTTATTCATGTACAAGGAAAGATCATTCTAAAAATGGCTTCTACCAGCATCAATGGTAGTCGTGATACTTTGGAGGAACAAGGAACTTTTCCCATAGGAAATATTGTGGCTATGGTAAAATAATTGGGGAAACAGGTAGCAGAGGAGGTTGATGATCAATTCACGATAGTGATGACTCACCTCGTTGACATCGAGAAATATCTAGAGTTGCTACAGAAGTCAGTGAAGCATCTGAACACCAAGATGATCAATTTAAACTTCAAGAACAACATCATGGAGGTCAAGGTGGAAGCAACAAAGGTCGGCATTTTAAAGGAGGGTTTTGGGCTTGGAGAAATGCCCCTACCCAAATCTCAAGGCGCTGGGGAGAAAGGACATGAGCGCTTCAAACTTGGAATGAATGAGGTTCTCGGTCACATTGATGATGCGGCTCATGAGGACAATCCATCAGAGAAGTTGGAAGGCAACGAGTAGATAGATGAGGTCATAGTTAAGGTTCTAGGAGGTCTAAGGACAAGTGTTTCACTAATTCATGACAATTCCAATTCAAATTGTCTGGTTAGAAGCATCATAGACGGATAGGCCATGTATTTTATCTTAAAATGAAGGAAGACATTGATGCAGTTGTGGGCTGAAAATTTATTTTAGGGAAAATTACAAGTTATTGATGAACTATTTGATTCAACTTGTAAGGAGTGTAAAATCTACAATAATGGTGAATGAAAAGAACAAAATTGTATTTATGAGCTTAAACAAAGTTACCAACTTAATGAGAAATATATTGAGTTCTCATTTTTTGAGAGGTTGTAAATTATCATGATTTTCATGCCAATTTCGAGAAGTGTTGATTCAACATCAACCCTTTCTTTTGGAGCATAGTTTTGACACATTACATTTTCTTATGTATTAAGTATGGACAATTTTTTTTAAATGTTATTGATTTTCATGTTGATTTTGAAAAGTGTTGATGTGGCATGAACACATTTTTTTTTTGTTTCATTTTGACACTTTAAATTTTCTTTTGTATTAAGTAGTACACATTTTTTAAAATCTTGGTGATTTTCATGTTGATTTTGAAAGTGTTGATGCAACATCAACATTTTTATTTTGGAGGGGCAATATTTTTGACACTTTAAGTGTTCTTATGTCTTATGTATGCACATTTTTTTTTAAATATTGGCCATTTAACCATTTTTAAAGTTGTCTTCTTCTTCTTCTTCATATTTTTCTTCTTGAGATGTTATATTTGAAGGTTTTTTCAACCTTGTATTTTTTTGTTTTTCTTGTGCAATGTTTTTACTATTAAATTAAATTTTTTTTTTTTGCAAAGTTTTAAAAAATAATAAATTATTTATTTTGAAGTTAGGATTTTTTATATATTTATATTAAATACTTCAATACACATAAAAAGAATTCTCACTAAAAAAATAATAATTTTAAATACTTGACAAAAGAATACACATTTTGCATATACACATAATTGAAAAATACACATTTAAGGATATTTTAGCAAATAACATGTCAAATTAAGGTTTTTTATGGAAAGAAAATTAAACATAAAAAATAATGAATCAATAGCAAAATGTATGTAATTTTTATGAATTTTATGTCCAAAGATGGAAATATTTGAAGTTATTTTTAATAAAAAAATATGATGATTAAGATAAATTAAGTAAAAAAAAAATTAAATAAATAAAAAAAACAACTTTAACAAAAAAAGGTTTTTAAAAAAAATTGAAACAAATTAAAAAAAAAATAATAAAATAATAATAAAGAAAAACATTTTAAACAAAAAAAGAAAAATTTATATATCTATATCTATATCTATATCTAATATCTATATCTTATATCTATATCTATATCTATATTATATATATATATTATATATATATATATATATATATAATATATATATATTATATATATAGATATATATATATTGTGTGTGTGAGAGACATTATTAAAATAAATAAAAATAAACAAACATATGAAAACAAAATAAATTTATTACAAAATAAAATGTATTGTAATTGTTTTAAAAAAAAATATTAAAAAATATTAAGGAAAAAAACCGTTAAATAAAAAATTTAAAAACAATTTAAAAAAATTAAAAGAATAAAAAAATACGATTTTTTTTTTTTAGCCCTCCTCATCCCAGTGCCAAAAGGTCATAAGGAGGGTTGTTGGATTAGTGTCGTCGCCTTAATAGCCATTCTAGCAACCCTTTGGCGCCGGGAATGAGGACACGTCAATTTTGGGAATCGGTGAGCCCACTCCCTTGATGCCAAAGGGATACTAATAGGGTGGATGAAGTGACACCATTGCTCCAACCACCCTGTCTGTCTCGACCACGAGCTGAGGTGCGCTCCTGTGCAACAAGAGACGGTGGGAGACAAACTTTAGTTATGTGCGACAAGCAGGTGCATTCAGTTAAACGAGCCTCAACGAGTGTGCAACAATAAGTAGCGACGGTGCGATGAGTTACTTGGAGAGTCAAAAAACTAAGATTGGGAAAATCAACTAAGTATGGGCGCACGTGATGAGTTTATAAGAGGTGTCGAAAAACCAACGAGTTAGCAGGCTAACATGCGCAGCGGGCGAGTTAGTGCACTGACGTGTGGCACAGATGAGTTGGTGGGTCGACGTATTATCAAAATCCAAGTAATACACATTAGAGAAGACACTTGGGCGAGAAAAAGCAAGTGGTGAAAGAGAAAGAGTGAGGTGCAGGTGGTCTAAGGGCCATAGTACCAAGCCGAGGAGAAAGAGAAATAAGTTGGAGGTTTTCAGGTGGATGTTTCTGCGGTTAGGCGAGTTGTACGGTGAGTTCTGTGGTTGCGCAAGCTACACGGTAGGTGCTCCTACCTGGTGCAAGAAGCTGCAGTGGGTGACCTGGCGTAGTGGCTGCTCTTGCTTGATGCAATGAGCTGCATGGGTAGGTGACCAATGATAGTCTGTGATATGGGTTGCAGTGAAGTGTGTGATGTAAGGAAGTTTGAACAAAGGGTGTGACAAGTTGCAGAGGGAGACCCGACCCTATGGGGTGGGCGCCTCTGCACAGCATAGTGAGCTGCAGAGGGTGACCCAACCGAGGTGGGTGCCTCTGCACGACGATAAGCTACACGACCTGACGAACGTGGGTAGTCATGAATGATGAAAGTGGGCGCTGTTGAACGGAAGGGCGACCCGACCCGATGAGGTGGGCGACCCAACATAAGCAGGTTGAGTTGTTGAAAATTGGAAATCTTTGTTAATGTGAAATTTGGGGTTTCTTGGCAAAGGCTGAACTTGTAGTTTTATTTGTAAAATACTGAATTATTGTTATTGGGCAGACTCTAATCTAGGAGTTTTCCCTCCCATTAAAAGAAAGTATTTCCGTTGTGCATATTTATGATATGATGATGATGAATGTTATTTTCATTATGTAAATGACGAATGCTTAGTAGAATTGAAGAAAAATAACGAAGTGTTGAATGTTAGGTGTAGCCTGTACTCATAAGTATTGGTGAAAATAAAGTGGGTAGCGATGCCACACCTGCCTATGTGCGGTTGAAAGACCACTAGCAGGACAGGGGTGTGACAGTTGGTATCAGAGCTCTGGATTCCATGAGGTTTCAAATGATTTGCAAATTGAAGTGTTACCACTCCACTTCATGACAGTTGATATCTGTTGGTAGTAGTTGATATTGGCTTTTAAACCTTGATGACTATTGAGGGTAAAGCAGGTATTGGAGAATTGTCGAATGGATGAAGATGGTTGAAAGAGCATTTCAAAATCTTGAAGATATGACATATTATTGGAAAGACGAGACACAAAAACACTATGAGGCTCTTGTGCAAGAGAGGGAACTCTTGATACACATGGGGGACAAGATGGTAGACATGCAGAAGGACTTGGGTAATCTTCATGGAAGGAATGCTGAACTCAATGAACTTGATGAGAAGATACAACAGGTTGATCGAAGACTCCAAGAACTCATGGATGAACAAGTTTGACTAAGGGAGAACAACATCATGTTGCAGGTGAAAGTCAAGGGACTTGAGGACAAAATTAAGAGTGACTTTCTTGGTTGAAAGCCTATTGTGATAGAGCAAGATGAGCTCGATTACATTGACAGATGTGGGGACTGTCACTGAGCCATGAAGGAAGATGTTCAGATGATTAGGTCACTTCAAGCAAAATAAGTCAATGTGTACCAAGTAGGTGCACTTAAGAAGAAAGCGATGGAGGAGAAGCTTGATGGAGTTCAAGCTAGACCAGGATTAAATCGCTTAGATGAACCGAACAAGGAGTTGAAGTACCTTAAGAAGGAATTCAGGTCGGAACATAAGTTGAAAGACTCTTCTGACGTCGAATTATTGAATAAGGTTGTAGAGATAAGACGCAAGATCAAGCCTGGAGAGGATGACGATGCCTTAAAGCTGAGTTTTGTGTAGGTAACTGTACATGGCCAGAAGTTTGATGCATTGGTGGACATGGGGGCTACTCGTAGCTTCCTCAGTAGGAAAGCAACAACATCTTTTGGGAAGAAAGCTGAAGTGGGGAGAGAGTCGAGTGCTTTCAAAGCAGTGAACTCTACCATGAAATCTGTGGCAGGTGTTTTGAAGGACACTCAAGTGAGAGTGGGTTCATTGTTTGGGAAGTTGGACTTGAGGGTGATTGACTTGGATGATCATACTATGGTGTTGGGGTAGGATTTTCTAAAAGCTACACAATCCATACTAATGGTGGAGCGAGACATTCTCTTGATTATAGCTGAAGGACAAACTATGATGGTTTCGATGAATAAGAGGAGTTGCTTCGGATATAGACGAAGAATTGCTTCTATGGATTTGTATCCAAAGGATCTGAATGTGAAGCATGATTATGTGGAGCAAAGGGGACTTGGATGTCTGACTCAAACAACGAAGGAAAGGAAGATAACTAACTTTGTTGTGAGAGCTAGAAGGAAAGTTGAAGGTGGAAAGATAGTTTCACACATCTTGAGGCACTCGATAGACACATCTTCTACGAAGGATCTTCACCATGGAGTTGCTAATGAAGGGAGTTTGAGTAATTCTTCTAAGGAAGTGGTTGGGGAAGATTATGCAGGTAGAGATCCAGCTGGTATAGTGGATTTTTGTAGGTATTCCATGGGCATATATGACTTTCAATTGATGAAAGCCAAGCTTGAGAAGCTTGGTTATACACATGAGGAGGTTGAAGTTGTGCACAAGTATTTGAGGACGTAGTATTAATTAGATACATGAGTGGATGAGATTAAGGGTGGATGGCAATCGTTTAAAGTGGGGGAGTATGTCACAACCACGAGCTAAGGTGCGATCATGTGCGATGAGTGACAGTGGGAGACAAACTTTGGTTATGTGTGACGAGCAGGTGCGTTTGGTTAAAAGTGCCTCGACGAGTGTGTGACGATGAGTTGTGACGGTGTGACGAGTTACTTGGAGAGTCGAAAAATCGAGATTGAGAAAATCAACTAAGCATGGACGCATGCGATGAGTTTATAAGAGGTGTTGAAAACCGATGAGTTGGTGGGCCGACATGTGGAGCGGATGAGTTGGTGGGCTGACATGGAGAGTGGATGAGTTGGTGGGCCAACACATTATCTGATATTTTTCATGGGCGATTTGTGTGGTTGGCCTGCCTAGGCAGGCCAACCCACCTTAACCATGAAGGACATGTATATATTGGAGATGGAAACTTGGGAGAAAGGAATCATCAAAGTCCAAGCAATATGCATTAGTGAAGACACTTGGGCGAGCAAGAGTTGGCAAAAGAGAAAGGGTGAGGTGCAGGTTGACCGAGGGTCGTAGTACGAAGCTGAGGAGAAAGAGAAATGAGCTGTAAATTTTTGGGTGGATGATTTTGCAGTTAGGTGAGCTGTACGATGAGTTCTGTAGTTAGGCGAGCTACACGGTGGGCGCTCCCACCCAATGTGGTGAGCTGCATGGGTATGAGACCAACGAAAGTCAGTGATACGAGCCACGGTGAAGTGTGCAGTGTGCGGAAATCTGAATGAAAGGCACGAAGAGCTACAGAGGTCGACCCGACTCGGTGGGGTGGGCGCCTCTGCACAATGCGACGAGCTGCGGAGGGCAATCTGATCTGAGGTGGGTGCCTCTGTCCAATGACGAGCTACATGACCTGATGGACGTGGGTAGTCCTGAATGACGAAAGTGGGCGCTACTGAATGGAAGGGTGGCCCGACCCAGTGAGGTGGGTGACCTAACACGAGCATGCCGAGTTGTTGAAAATTGGAAAGCTTTGTCAAGGTGAAATTTGGGGTTTTGTGCCAAAAGATGAACTTGTAATTGTATTTTTAAAGTACTGAATTATTATTATTGGGCAGACTCTAATCTGGGATTTTCCCTTCCCATTAAAAGAAAGTATTTTCGCTATGCATATTTATGATATGATGATGATGAATATTATTTCCACTGTGTAAATAAGAATGCTTAGTAGAATTGAAGAAAAATAACTAAGTTTTGGATGTTAGCCGTAGCTCGTACTCATAAGTATTGGTGAAAATAATGTAGGTAGTTGTGCCACACTTACCTATGTGCGGCTGAAAGACCACTGCCAAGATAGGGGTGTGACACTGCCAGTGGCCTTTTAACATAATAGTTGGGGACTTGCTGATTCCCAAAATCGATGAACCCCCTGTCATGACGCTAAATGTCCATGATTATGGTTTGCTAGAGTGGTTGCATTGCTCCAACAACCTTGCCTGTGTCACTTTGACATCAGGGTGAGGTGAGAAAAATATAATTTTATATATAATTTTTCTGATTTATTTTGTATTTTTATTTTTAAATTGGTTTTAATATACAATTTTTTTTTTTAATTATTTAATTTGTTTATTTGTTTATTTTTTTTAATTGTGTTTTTTAGTTAGATATTTTTTTTGTTTTCGTTATTTTTGTTTTTGTGTTTTTAATTTTTTATTCTACCCTTTTTATATTTAATTTTCATCTTTTATGAGGTTTTCTTTTTTAATGCTTGAATTATTTTTTTGTTTTTTATTTTATTTATTTTAATATTTGTTTATTTATTTATTTCTTGGTATTTTTTTTTGAGTCGTTTTAAAGTCATTTTAACTCTTTTTTATGTTTGTGTTCTTTTTTTTTTGTTTTTTTTTTTGTTATAGGGACTGTGTCGATGCTCTATTGGCAAACCGACCTCACTATGTGTTAATTTGTTAGTTGATTTTTAAGTTTTCGTTAAAATGTATCAAGTTTGCCCCTTATTTTGTGAGTCAGTTTCATGTTGATTTTTAAGTTTTCATTGCAATGGCTCAGCATCGCCCCCATTGTGTGTTAATTTGATGGTTGTTTTTTAATTTTTATTGCAATGTGTTAATTTGCCTTAGGCTAAGGGCTTTAAAGAGATATACTTTTAGCATTTAAAAGAAATACTCTTGGTATAATGACTTTTTGATTCACATATTCATTTTTTAGGTTTTTTAGTGATGATATTTTTTTTGTAAGCTTGGTAGCACTACATCTTCATCATGTCCAATATATCACCTTGATCAGGGTGAGGAATTGAACCGGTGACTTTACATCAAGGAGTGCCTTAAGAAAGCACCTTATCAGTGCCTATCCAAGACCCTAGTGGATCTTTGTAATGATATTTGATTATAATTCCAAGGCTGAAAATTTTCGAAAGCTTTTGGTTTTTACGAGTTGTGATATTTTATTTTTAATGCCATGAATGAAAAATGTGAAAATTTTAAGGTTTTACGGATTTATGATATTTATATTTAACACCATAGTTGAAAATTATTGGAATTTTTAGGTCTTTTGGAGTCGTGATATTTTATCTTTAACGTTATTGTCAAAAATTATTGGAATTTTAAGGTTTTTTGAAGTCACGATATTTTATTTTTAATGGCATTGCTAAAAAATGTTGGAATTTTAACCAAAAGAAAAAATATTGATGCAAATCAACGCTTTCAATTTCATAGTGTTTTTCACGTTTATTGTAAAAAAAATTATTTTTAATGCCATTGTTAAAAAAAAAATAGAATTTTGACTTGAAAAAAAAAGTGTTGATGCAGCATCAACACTTTTCATTTTCACGGTGTTTTTCATATTATTTCACAAAAAATTGGTTTTTAATGTTGTTTTTAATTATTTTTGGAATTTAACCTAAAAAAATGTCGATGAAGCATCAACACTTCTCGTTTTTGCATGTTTTTGCATAAAAATAAGCGTTTTTTGGGCAAGAGTTCTTGTTTTGAGGTTACAGTTCTTGTTAAATCAATAACTTTATATTTAGAATTGGTGGAATGATAGGTGAAACTTGGTAATATAGGTGCTAAGGTCATATATCTTGGAAACTTTAGAAGGGTGGGTATTATGGACAGGAAGATCCATTCATCTAATTCTCGTTAGCTCACAAAATCAAATTTCTTGATAGTTCACTATGGAATTTCTATTAGAGGGAAAACTTTTGGGGAGGGGTGGAATTGTGACTGCAGTGGACAGGTGATCACAACCATTAAATCAATGGGGACCCACACCAAAGTGGGGTATAGTCACTGAATATGTGTGTGTGTGTGTGTGTGGGTGAGGTTCATTTATCATGTTTAACTAGGGGTGTTTGACTTCATTAGGGGAGAAAGTTTTCCTTATTGCCAATGCTAGTTGGGGGGAAATACATTGTTGGGCCATCAGATCAAAGAAATATTGGCCATTGGACATCATTAGACTAAAATTCCATTTTAAAGCCCCATGGTAGTGGGATGCCAATGTGCATTTAGGTCTCTGATCAATTAGGTTTGGGTCATTAGGTCTAGAAGGAATTCCACTATAATAAAAGATGGAAAGTGGACCTGACATGCAGTTATTCGTACTCAGTGAATCGATGATAGGAAACATGTAAGATTTCCAAGGCTTTAGTGTAGTACATTAATAGTAACTAGTATAGTTTATGGGTTTAGAATGGTTACTAAACATCATAGTAAGGTTTTCATTAATACGCTACCCCAAATCCATGACAGCCACATACAAAACATTCGATATGCATGGACTTAGAGCTCAATTTGATATGAACGACCAAATTCAGTTGATGAAGAAGCTATTAAATTCTTTGATTTTCCTAACAAAAAAAAATATTTTCCATTATTTCTATCAGTTAAAGGAAGGAAGAAAGCCATTGATGAAATGAATGTTGTAGTCCTCAAAGCTAACAAAATTATCATAGAATTCAAAGCAGAATGGGGATATATTCAAAGATTTGAATGCCATATTTTTGGACTAACATAGGTTGGTTTATATCGAATGAACAATTTCAAGCTGTGGCAAAAAAGGCTCAAGGATATCAGGGTTGTACTTTAACTAGTAGTGAAATTACAGTTTTTGGGAAATTACTAGTAAATTTTATTTGTGGGGATTTTAATAGATTAACATTTTCAGATAGGATGATTCAACATTTGCCACCTACTCCTTACCAAGTTTGACTTGAGCATGGAGAAACTTATTTAAAATTCAAGAAACAAGAGTGGTTAACCGACATAATTGGAAAATTTTATGAAGTTGAAGAGATATTTTAATTCGAGTGGCATTCCTTTAGGCTGACTCATGTTGGATTATATACTTTAACTAGTAGTGAAGAAGCATATTTTGGGCAATGACTGGTAAATTCTCTTTGCATGGATTTCAATGTATTAGTTCATTTAGATAAGAAGCTTCAACAGTTGCCAACTTCTTCTTATAATCTTCAGCCTCTACGTGGTGTGGCTTATTTAAAATTCAAGAAGTTGAAGAGATGTTTCAATCATCAAGTGATTTTTTTCCAATTGTACTTGGTACCGAATGAGCACAAGCTTTGCAATTAATGATCGAGGAGGCCATAGAGGTATAAGAAGAACATGCATTCATTGTTTTCCAAAGTCCTAAGAAGAAAAACATCTAGCCAACAGAAGTTTGGATGACTGATAGTTCTATGAGAGGAAAAAATGAAGTTTCTAAGGAATAGTTAAAGCATAAAAATATATTTGAGTGCTTTGTATTTGAATAGGCATAGTGCACACATTGCATTACCCTGTTCAATATGACAATTTAATTATATTATATGCATTTATGATTAATTGTGTTTATTTCATTGTTTCTTGTACTGTTATTTTTATGTTGGTATATTGTGATACACATGATTGATTAATAGTTCACCATGACCGAATTGAGAATTCATTTTAGACATGTTATTTGATTTATTTATTTCGAGACACACACTAGTTGAAGATTTAAATCAGAATTTTTGAATGATTTGAAATTAAATCAATAGACGATGTTCTATGATTTCATTGCATATTCCATTTTAAATACAAATACATGCATATGTTTTATATTGGGCTCAATGAAATCTAGAAGATACACATGTTTTAACACCTACATCAAAGTCTAATTGTTGTCATTGTATATGAGTAGTTACTATAACATAGAGAGAAGTTAGAAATTTTTTAAAAGTGACGTGTCAACTTTAACCACAAGTTCTATTTATTTTTTCCACAACCGCATTGGCCAGGTATTTATCATGCACTTTTTAACAACCATGTTGCTAACACATATTTGATTACTTCTCGAGGGGGCTTGTTATGAAATATTTTCTTCGAAATTCTCTCCTGGGTTGTCGTTCTGCTAGTTGCATTACATTGATGATTTATTCTCTAAGATGTGTGATCATCGTTTTTGTAGTTGCATCACATCAATGATTTATTCTCCAAACTCTGCAGTGTAGTCTAACATCCAAGATCTTATTAGTCTAGTGAGCAATATTTGTGCCCTAGTTGTCAGCATGAGTATGCAAAGAAACTCTTCTTGAAGGCAGGGGCAAAGCCAGTAGTATCTCTATTAGGTAAGCAATTTTTCTTTCCTTCTACATGTGAATGCTTAAATTTCTCACACTATATATGTTACAACCCTGTAGCACTCATGTTTACCAATTTTTAATTATGTGAGCACATTTTACATTTACTTTTCCCCTAATTTCATTTTATTTGTAGTTAGAGTTTAAGTTGAGGCTAATATTAATATTGAATATCCTAGCAATTGGATGTTTTTATGGGTTTATGTGAGATTGGGTTGAGTTTAGATACTCCTTGGAACAATTTATTTTTCCATATGTGATTCCAAACCTCAATCCCTCCCCATAAAATTTATAGTTAAAATATAGTGGATAGTAAACTTTACATAAACTAACTAAATTACGTCTTATATATAATATAAGCATATTTATAGATATAATAATTTATTTTCCTTATATCCATCATCCTTTTTAACAGATCTAAAAACATTTTATATAATTCATATGGAATTGAAAATCCAAGTGTTATCGTGACCATGCATAAATTGTAAAGGGAAATTTATAAAAATATAATTTAATGAAAATATGTAACTTTTCTAGTTATCATATATTCTTACAAGTCTCAGGCGTGGTGAAGGAGTCATCACTATGACCCTTTGTCACCACCTTTTTCCATTGAAGCATGATCTTGAGTAGCCATATCTGAGCTCATTTGGAATGCAAACAATAATCCCTTTTAGTTGTGTTGTCAGTTTTTGCATCGCAAGGCTTATTCTCTAGTGTGATTTCAAAATGGCATTTACAAGTTAGTGGGGTTGATGAGAGCCACGGATTAACATAAGTCATAGTACAAAACCTTTTTGTGTTATATGACAAGTGGATTGATGTTTCATCCTGGGTTTGGGTGTAAACTTTAAACCTCGTGGATAAGGACATGAGTCGTGACTGGTGTTATCACTCAGATTTTTCTAGAAGTTGTAAGAAGAGGAAAGGGGTCCGAAGTAACCACAAGCCAACTTTTAAGTATAAAATCTAGCCAATTTGTACTCAGAGAGGGCTCTCTCTTTAAGATTTAGCTTTGTTTTATAAGGTTTTAGGCTAGTTATTAGAGCTTTGATATTTTGATTGAGTTTGTTGGTGAAATTCAATAGCAGAGGGGTATCACTGATTATTTCAGGCCATTGGGCTAATGGAGTCTAGGAAAATGGCTCAATTGGATTTGGTTTATCAACAAAGGATGGCTTCACAGGGAAAGATAGCTAAACAGGGAGAAAATAGAGACTTAAAAAGATGGGATGAACTTAAAAGGGATGAAGGGCAATTAAGAATCCTTCAACAGATTTTAAGAGAAGAAAAATTGATTAATCACTAATAAAGAGTAATTAAGAATTATTTACTAAATGATTAAAATGAATAAACTAGGAAACATGAGCAATTAAGAATTCACTGTTTATGCTAGTTTAGAAGAAAACATTGAGAATAAAAACGATTGAAGACAGATTGCACTTAAGCACTTTCTGAATTATTCTTTTTTGTTTTAATATTCAGATATGGAACATAATTGATATAATAAACAAGAAAACAATAGCACATGAGATATAAGATACTTATTTGTCTGATGTTCAACACATGAATCCTGTGAAAAGTCCTTTGCATTAATTCTTCATCCAACCAGCAATGCAAAATTTGTCCAACAACACTTTATTCTAAAATAATCAATTTTACAACAATGTCTAAAAATCCACCCTCAATACTCTAAACGAGGGAGTACTTATACAAAAACTTTACAATAAAATATCTTATAACAAAGTGAGATATAATCTAAGATAACTAACTAGAAATTACATGAAGTTAGGGCCAGATAGTCTCGTAGATAACAGATAGAGGCAAACGGATGGTTTGTTTTCCCTATTCTTGAGAGTGTGCTGGAGTTAGGCCCTAAGATTTGGCATCTTGCTGTCTTTGATGTAATTATGTGCTGGCTGCTCTGTTTTTATCTTCTTACTGATACACTTTACCTGCATCTGATACTCTTTACCTGTTGATCTCGGTTTATCCTCTTTCACCCCCATTGACTGTAGTAAATAACCAAAATTTACTTTTTACCAAAGAGAAACTACAAAATTTCTAACATTTCTTCGCACCATTTTGGCTGTGGAATTTTGGTTTTTTGAAGTTTTCTGAGGGTTTCATCTGTTTCAGTGTACCTAAAAAAGGTAGCTTGAATTGGAAACAAGTGCTTTATTTCATGCTCAACATAGAATAGGTTCTCTACACTGTCATAGAGAACTCTTCTTGTAGGGAGTGCTTTTTATGCTGATGCACTTGTTGATGAACTTGCATGGTTGCCTACAAATTGATTCAATTTGTCCATATAATATATATGCCTCATTAATTTTTCATTAATAACTAAAGGACTAGGTATCACTTTACTCTGCAAAATACCAAATTTCTCCATAAAAGCATTAATTTCCTCCTGCATGTCATGGCATTTTCTTTCTAAATTTTGCATCAAAGTCCTTTTAGTTAATACCCTTTTGACTTCTAGAATGCTACATGTTCTGTCTTCAATGCATAGTTCTTGGAGCTGGTACTTATTCTTGTTATTCAAAAAATTTATGAGCCTGGTGGCTTCCTTAGGCATCTTTCCTAATTCTACTCTTGTCTTCTAAATCTCTTCTCGGACTACCTTTACCAAATCTATTTGCTAAAAACTTATTTGGATTGATGGCCCAATTTGTTTTGGATTGGAGCCATTTTCAAATATTGATTGTAAACCTGGAGCCTTAATGGATCATTCTTGGCTTTTATTTCTATAAACTTCTTCTTGATATCCGAAGTGTCCTTTCCTGGTGGCCTGAAAGATGATACGTCTATACTTTGCTGTCTTTGTAGCTCCTATCTCTATGAGCTAGTGGATGTGCCACCTACTGGGAAAGTTTGATGGCTATCTACTCCTTCGTTCCTTTGACTATCAGTAGTCTCTTCAATAAATTCTTCCTTTCAGAGAGGATTTAGCCTTTTCCTTTTGGCACCAGGCTGTTCTGAGGGTCCACTAGTAGGGATATATACTTCCCTGTCTCTCTTTTTGTTCCTTTCCTCATTCAGAGGATTCTGCAAGAATGGGGGTTCTCCAACATTGCCTTGAATTGGATAGTGTGCATTTGGGCCTGTTCCTTAGAAGTTTTTGGCTGTTTTGATATTGTAGATTGCTCTATAGCTTGAGTACTGGTATCTGGTTCCTTTCCCTTGGATGTTTTTGTAGCTGGTATGCTGGTATGCTAAGATGTTCAAGCTATAGAGGCAGTAACCCTTGACCTTTGAGATGATTCAAGTCGTACCTGCCCAAAAGAATCCAAGTCAAGTGTTTTCTCAAGATCTCTCATAACAGTCTTTATATTGACCTGTTCATTATTTCTACTAGGGTCCCTTCCCTCCATTCATCCATATTGAAAATTTGTTCAATCTCTAGGATTCTATGGTGTATATACGGTGACAGTCTGTGCTTCATTCTTCTATCACAGATAAATCTATTTGGGTCATATTGGAATCCACCCAAAACTTTTGTGCAACTTAAGGTGATCTTTTAGAATTCTCTTTGCTTCTCTCCATGCTTCCCTAATGTTACAGACAAAAGGGCCTAACTGATTTTTGATCTTGAGTTGATTTTTCTTTTTGGACAAATTGAATCAATTTGCAGGCAACCATGCAACTTATAGGCTGACATCAATCTGTTTTGATTAGTGGGAGCCATTTTCAAATATTGATTGTAAACCTAGAGGCTTAATGGATCATTCTTGGCTTTTATTTCTATAAACTTCTTCTTGATATCCGAAGTGTCCTTTCCTGGTGGCCTGAAAGATGATACCTCTGTACTTTGCTGTCTTTGTAGCTCCTATCTCTATGAGCTAGTGGATGTGCCACCTACTGGGAAAGTTTGATGGCTATCTACTCCTTCTTTCCTTTGACTATCAGTAGTCTCTTCAATAAATTCTTCCTTTCAGAGAGGATTTAGCCTTTTCCTTTTGGCACCAGGCTGTTCTGAGGGTCCACTAGTAGGGATAGATACTTCCCTGTCTCTCTTTTTGTTCCTTTCCTCATTCAGAGGATTCTACAAGAATGGGGGTTCTCCAACATTGCCTTGAATTGGAGAAGTGTGCATTTGGGCCTGTTCCTTAGAAGTTTTTGGCTGTTTTGATATTGTAGATTTCTCTGTAGCTTGAGTACTGGTATCTGGTTCCTTTCCCTTGGATGTTTTTGTAGCTGGTATGCTGGTATGCTGAGATGTTCCAGCTATAGAGGTAGTAACCCTTGACCTTTGAGATGATTCAAGTCGTACCTGCCCAAAAGAATCCAAGTCAAGTGTTTTCTCAAGATCTCTCATAACAGTCTTTATATTGACCTGTTCATTATCATTTTCTACTAGGGTCTCTTCCCTCCATTCATCCATATTGAAAAATTGTTCAATCTCTAGGATTCTATGGTGTATATACGGTGACAGTCTGTGCTTCATTCTTCTATCACAGATAAATCTATTTGGGTCATATGGAATCCACCCAAAACTTTTGTGCAACTTAAGGTGATATTTTAGAATTCTCTCTGCTTCTCTCCATGCTTCCCTAATGTTACAGACAAAAGGGCCTAACTAATTTTTGATCCTGAGTTGATTTTTCTTTTTGGACAAATTGAATCAATTTGCAAGCAACCATGCAACTTATAGGCTGACATCAATCTGTTTTGATTAGTGGGAGCCATTTTCAAATATTGATTGTAAACCTGGAGCCTTAATGGATCATTCTTGGCTTTTATTTCTATAAACTTCTTCTTGATATCCGAAGTGTCCTTTCCTGGTGGCCTGAAAGATGATACCTCTGTACTTTGTTGTCTTTCTAGCTCCTATCTCTATGAGCTAGTGGATGTGCCACCTACTCGGAAAGTTTGATGGCTATCTACTCCTTCTTTCCTTTGACTATTAGTAGTCTCTTCAATAAATTCTTCCTTTCAGAGAGGATTTAACCTTTTCCTTTTGGCACCAGGCTGTTCTGAGGGTCCATTAGTAGGGATAGATACTTCCCTGTCTCTCTTTTTGTTCCTTTCCTCATTCAGAGGATTCTGCAAGAATGGGGGTTCTCCAACATTGCCTTGAATTGGAGAAGTGTGCATTTGAGCCTGTTCCTTAGAAGTTTTTGGCTGTTTTGATATTGTAGATTGCTCTGTAGCTTGAGTATTGGTATCTGGTTCCTTTCCATTGGATGTTTTTGTAGCTGGTATGCTGGTATGCTGAGATGTTCCAGCTATAGAGGCAGTAACCCTTGACCTTTGAGATGATTCAAGTCGTACCTGCCCAAAAGAATCCAAGTCAAGTGTTTTCTCAAGATCTCTCATAACAGTTTTTATATTGACCTGTTCATTATCATTTTCTACTAGGGTCCCTTCCCTCCATTCATCCATATTGAAAAATTGTTCAATCTCTAGGATTCTATGGTGTATATACGGTGACAGTCTGTGCTTCATTCTTCTATCACAGATAAATCTATTTGGGTCATATGGCATCCACCCAAAACTTTTGTGCAACTTAAGGTGATCTTTTAGAATTCTCTCTGCTTCTCTCCATGCTTCCCTAATGTTACAGACAAAAGGGCCTAACTGATTTTTGATCTTGAGTTGATTTTTCTTTTTGGCATTGTAAGAGTGGACCAAATCTGAATTTATCATTTGTCTGAAATATTCCAATGCAAACTGTCTCATTGGAACATACTTTGGTAACTTGAAAGGACAAAGTTCACACCCATAGATCCTGATTTATGTATGGTTTTTGTATAAATACCAATCACCTATCCTGTACTGCTTGGAAAGCTAAAGGATCTTCTTAATATCACCACTGAGCCTAGGAGGGGAAACTCCTGTCAATAAGGTGGTTGTTGGATGAACAAACTGATCAATGAACTCATTATAGGAGTAAGAGGACTCGTAGGTTTTATGGAAAATGGAAGTCCAAAAGATAACAGACCTTGGATTGCCTTTGGTATCAAGCTTCATGATAGGGAAAGGGAAATTTTTTGACTGATAATAAAGCAGGAGATGATATATGAAGGTGGTATATTTGAAAACTCCTTCATTGTCGAGTCTCATGAGTTGTTCATGAATTTTGTCAGCAATATGGGAGGCATAATCATATTTAATAGAAAGGGGTTGTCCAAGAGTAAAAATTGACAATAACACTAGGGTTACCTCATCAGCAAATTCACTAGTGTTGAAACCCATAACTAAAGGTATCATATCAATAATAAGTCTTCCCATATCTGTGAAGAAAGTTTGCAGATGAGGAGGTGGGCCCCGGGGTTGATGTTTCTCTTGCATGAAAGTCTGACAGAGGTTATTAAGTTCTAATTGGGATACTTGAGTTGTTTTTTCAAGCAATTAACCAATGGAAATGGGAGTGAGAACTTGATTGGGGTGAGATTGCAACATTTCATTTATGGATTTAGCAGTTATTGAGAAGAGAACTGTTTGGCTTGGGGACATAACTGCTCTGCGGGTAGGGTCGTAATTAGTATGGCATTGATGAATTATATCAAGAAAAACATGAACTGAGGGGAGATAGTACTTGGGAAGATTAGATTCCTGTAGTCCCAGGACATCAGATCCATTTAGGTAATTGTCTCTAATTCGGCAAAAGACTTTGAGGTGATTTTTATCAGAAGAAAGGTCTCTTATTTAGAAGTCTTTATCTGCCAAGGGTAGATGATCCAAACATTTATGAGGGGCATTAATAGGTGCAACATTCAAAGCCACACAGTTTTCCATTTCTAGTTTTTGTGGATTTAGAAAGGGAATTTTAGGTTTTCTTTGAAAAATGGGCAAAACAGAGGATATGGGAACTTAATTGACGAGAAGAATAACTAAATTATTACAAATTTGGTTATTTTTCGTCAATTTACCATGAAAACTTAGAACTTGCAAGGTTTCTTTGGAAATTGGATAAATACCTATGTTTGGGGAATGAATAGTGAAATAACAGGTACTGGTAGTGGCTAGCAGGTTCTGGGCTGCGTTGGCTGCGAGCAGGGAAAATTTTAAGAACCACCCTAAATTTATATGTATAATAAATGGGCTAATCCACATGATACATAGGAAAAATGGGAGGCAATTTTATCAATAATATGATGTGTATATATAATTTTTTTGGCGAATCTCTCACCAGATTATATTATCTTGTACAGTGATGGAGAATCTTTCACTGAATTATAAAATCTTGTAAGATCTTGGCAAATTTTTTACTGAATAATAAAACATTGTGAAGTCTTGGCGAATGTTTTGTTAAAGTATGAAACAATATATGATAATAAGAAAACATATTCATTAAAATGTAATATATTAATATATATGTTTGGAAAAAAGAAACATAATTTTCTTTTCCTACAAACAATGTTCCAAGTTTTAGTGGCTGTGTTTGTTAAGGTTCTTACAATACACTCTTTCAGATCCTTCTATTAGTTTTGATAATATTCCACAACAAAGTTCTTGTAGGTGTTGATATTGACAACAAGTTCTGTCAAGGTAGGAGAGATTAATATTTTCTCTACAACTTTTGTCAAGCTACCACGTTTTTCAAGTTATCAAATTTCTTTCTTATTCCATAGACTCCAACTGCGAGATAAAAAAAACACATCAAGTTTGTTCACCCCAACAAGCCAACAAGTAGCAAGTCCCAACTATATTATATAAGAAA